>JXWZ01001952.1:0-31751 GCA_000956215.1 Anopheles farauti No. 4 | reverse complement strand
ACCCCCCCGCCACCCACCCTTCCTGAGAAGTACAAAAATACGTTGGTAGCCATTGAATCGCAAGCGCGAAGCAACCACTTCAGGAGCAGAGAACTTCGACAGCAGCCCTTTCGATGGTCGCCTGTGCACTCGTGCTCTATCGATGAGGTTTCGCTTGTACTTGCACGGTACGAGATCGCACCTTTACACCCGCTGGTGCGTGTCACGCGAGAACACTGTGCACGCAAGGCCGGAGGACGGAAGTGGAACCCCCCGGGTTTGGGGCAAACCAGAATTGCACTAGGCACTAGGCGAAACATGCGCCCCGAAGCGATGTTCTGCAACATGGAACGGTGCAGCGAAGACGAAGAAGGCGAGACGACTCTCCTGCGTCTTCTGCGTCTGGACAGATTTTTTCCTTTTTTTTTGTTGCTTCTATCCCCGCGTCTGAACGGTCAACGGATTCTAAGAAGCGCTCAATAATAATGTCCAAAACGTGACTCGAAGCTGTGAGACTTATTGCCCACCACGGATCGGAACATATACATTAAAAAAATGGAGTAATGATAGAGAGACGCAGGGAGACAAGAGCCTGATCCGAGGTGCTCAGTTGCGCACCTAATTTAGCTGTATGGACTAAGGGGCACAAAGGGGTAGTAGCTGTTTTAAAATCGAATGATAGGCAACGCGGTACATGTGCGGTTTCACATAAGGCAAAGTTTGTCGTGAACTCCCATCCAACCGTGCCGCTGTCGCAATGTTGCTAAAACCCCTTCGAGCAATTTCCTTTCTCTCGCGAGCGCACTCACCCGCGTTCAAACTAGTTCATCCAACACCCAGAGCAGAGAGGAGGGGGGTGTGGGGTGGCTGTGGGGTGTGAGTGTACCAGTAAGCCTAATCACAATCAAAATCGCGACGACCATCTGGCCACCAGCCGATGGCTGCCGTGCGGCCGTTTATCAAAGTCCGTCCCCGGGTTCCCGTCCCGGGCTCGTTTGGCACGATTTTAAGCAGCGTTTTAGGGCTCCTCCTGAAGGTCCACCGCAGGGCAACAGCAACAACAGTACACTCGCACACACTCTTCAAGTGCGACCCCTTGTCCTTCACACCGGTACCGGGGGCGTGGGGCGGGCGGGGCGAGTGGAAGTAATTGTCGTATCAAGCCGTCATCCGGTAGTAGGATTCCGTGACTTCGCGTCCGTTGATAGACGGTTTGGATGGCAGAAAATCGTTACCCGGTGCCTTCCCGAAGAGAGAGAGAGGAACGGGGGGCAGAGAGAACACACCGTGGCAACTATCAGTAGTTGCACCCTCCTCCCTCCCTGTCTAACATGGTCCCCGTAGTGTGCGCAGTCCCAGTGAAAGGTAAAATTAGAGTCTTTCTCTGCTTCACTCTCGAATTCCGCTCGAATTGCCGTGTGCTGCCGTGAAGCGAGCCAGCGCGAGTTGGCGGATACGGCGGGGGGAAGGATAAAGCAAGCAAGATCGATTGCAATTGCAGTGTCCAATGCCATCGCCAACGCCATCGCCACCGTCGCTATCCGTGTATATAGCCGTTGCGCAGCGGACGTCGACGTTGGCAAGGTTCTTTCTTGCAGGCAACGGTGCACAAGCTGACACTTGCTCTTTTGGTGGCTGTGTTTGCGCCCGGAAGGAGGCGAGGACGAGTCCGAGGCGGGCAAGAATGAAGAAAGCAGATGCAGGCAGGTAGGCAGGCAGGCAGGCAGATTGGAAGTACGATCACGTTTGCAGGGCGTGTCCCACGGCACGGTGCTTGCCACCCATCAGCCACCCTTACCGTTTCGAATTAATCTTCCATCACGCTTGCCCGGACGAAAGGACCGCCGGACGACATTTGGACGTGTTTCACTTACGTAAATTCCCTCTTCAGTACGCCGCTATGGTGCAGTTTATGCGAATTTGCTATCCCCAACAATTGCATTACAATGAAAAAAATTATTAGAAAACAAAACTTGACAACAAATACTTCATCGATATAGTGCTCCAAAAACAAAAGATGTTTGTGGTTAATTTTCTTTTCAATATTTTTTTTTTGCGCTAAGCAACCCTGCCGGTAACAACACCGTACGAAGCGGAAACGGAAAGAGGATAGCAGTGTTCGCCAAGACCCGGCCAGTTGCAGCATAAAAAGAATCCCAAACGACCTTCCGACCAGTCTGAGTCGCTTCGGGATGAAACATGTGTGTGTGTGTGTGTGTTTGTTTGGTGGACAAACGCAGGCACACACGTACATTGTATGTGCGCCTCATGCTGTATGTGGCGGTCTTTTGTGAGGGCTGATGAATTAATGCTTCGGATAGTGGGGTTAAAATGTTTATGTTGTCCGTCACGGATCTTCTTAACGGAGGAAGTATTTCCACGAAGCGGTCATGGAACTGGAAAGGGAGGGGGTTGAAGGAGCTGCCGCCGAAGATAATGCCGACGAGTAAGATCGGTGTTTATTTTGACTGAGCCGTTTCGCACCTGCTGTTCGTTCGCTCTGTCCGTTTCTTGTGTGCTGATTTTATTTTTGCATTTTTGCATTGCACTTCGTTTGGTTTCCCTTTGCGGGTTTCCCTACATGGCTATATCACCGCTGTATCATTTGCAGTTGGTGCTTTTGACTAGTGCAAAGCATGCTGCGATGGTCGACGGTCATGTGTGAGAGAAATATTGGAACCAAGCGTAAAGCATCAGGAATTGTTTAATTCGTATGTTATCCATTGTTCCTGACTTTCTAAACCGAAATGCTTCGCTCCTAAAAATATAACAAATTCATCAACACAGGTATCGGTTGCTGCTAACACCACGCAAAGGTCACCGACACACTGGCAAATTTGTAACTTGTGGTAAAGAATTTCGATCCGCAACGCCCTCTCGCACAATTTTTTTTTTTTTGCGCTACAGTACACAATCGCGATCTCGCGCATAGATGGCTGCTGCTGGTCCATCTTAAGAAGGTTGGTAGGCAGGTAGGCCGGACCCGAGTTGTGTCGGGTTCTATGGTTCTGTTTAATGACAGACAGAGGCATCATTTTACCGGGGAGAACCGGTGAAGTCTCAAGTAGTCGCGTCGTTGCCGGCACAGCAGTGCGCGGAAAACGTGACTTTCGATCACGAATTGATACCCCCCCTTTCCCCCTTCTTTCAGTGTCCCAGCCATCTCAACTTCGCGAGGCGGCCATCGGTGGGACGATACTTTATCATTATTATTACATATTTTGTACCGAGACCCATCGCAAGCGGTGCTTACGGTGACGGTGGTTAATCGCGTTTTGCTGCCGCAGAAGCGCTTCCAAGCAAATCGAAGCCACGCTTGGCGGACAGGGGGGGAGGAGGTTTCTAAGGCACTTTACTTGCGGTGAATGCCGCAGCAAAAATGCTACCTTGCTCCACTCGACGGTACAGGCAGAATAGCGTACCGTGATAATGGTCGGGTTAAAAAAAAATTGATACCATCCAACAAGCTTCGATTTGATCCGGTTTTGAGCTCAGGTTTCTAGGGAAAAGGATTACACATGTTTACAATGTTTGTTGCTGTGCTTGAGAATATATGTTTTCTTTTTCTTCGAGATTAGTATTTTTGGGGGAGTTTATAGTATAGTTACTTAAAAGAATGGTAGTTAATTTCCGCAATTTACCCTAACTTAAACATTTTTTAGTTATCTCAAAATCATCGCTTCAGACAATCTTGCAACATTTGTAGTCAAATTGTACAATCTGTTCCGAAGAAATGATCCCCCAGCGCCCCAGGAATACAGGGATTTCTCGCATGTCCCCAGTCAAACGGTTCAATAAATTTTTGAATCTATGACTCGCTCCCCCCTCCCCGCTCATGGTAAACAAACTTCCATTCCATTTTTAACGAAAGCATTTATTATTGTTATTCCACCGCGATTCTGCAGCGCGAAGAATTCCCTACATCTAAACGACCGTTGACGACGACGAATAGCTGTGAATTGGTAATATTTTATGCCACAGCATGACAAGCAAAATATACAATATTGAATGTGAATCGGGATAAAATCGGACGCGTTCGGTCGGGCGAACGTCGGCAGAAGTTATGAAACGCTACTACTCCCGCCCGGGCCGCACAAGGTCTGCTTGTCATTGCTTTTGTAAAATTAGAGAACGAACCAGAAAAACAAATGAAAAAATGAAAAGAAAAAGGAACGTGCGGCTGATGTCGACCTTTTTCGGTTGCACCGTGTGTCCGGCTTGAAGCAAAACATCCATTGTTTATACGTTTTCCTATTTGTCTTTGCCCCCACCCCCTTTAGGTGAGCCTCCTCGCCCCATCGGAACGGGGAGGAAACCCCGTACGGGCACGGTACCTGTGGCAAATGCTTTGGAAAGCAAGTGTCATAATTTAAAATAAAATTTCCTTCCGTCCACACAGTTTGTGGTGCAGCAGCCCTCTCATCGAAGTTCACTATGGAATATGCCCCGTGCGTATTGCGGGAAGCCGCTCCGCTGTGAGGGAAGGGAAGAGAAATATGAGGGACGGGGTGACAGAGGCTGTTGCGGAAGCGTAATGTAAACAATGATTCGGTCGGAAAATAGTTTAGAGTGCGAGAAGGTGTTAAACAGTCGAATTGGCTGTCGTTAGGTTATTCCGGGGAAATGGCTAAGCTATTGTTTACGTCGTCGCCAGCGTCGTCGTCATCATGGTCGTCGCCTACGTCGCCGTTGTTGTCGTCGTTGCCATTAGTAGGCGCATCTTGGAAGCTGAAAGCTGTCATCTCGATTCGTTTGAATTCCAAACCCACGGTTCTGCTCAACCTGCCTGGCGAACTTATCATGACTACGGCATTCTTACTATAAAATTGTATAATAAATTTTTCCTAATTGGTCGCAAAGAAGAAACGATTTCGAAGACACAGTTTAGGCGTTTTGTTTACCTAAACAAATCAAGCAATCCTTTCATCAAAACGGCAGCTCTAAATTTGACATTCTATGCCACAAAGCGAACCCTTTACGGGGTTGCATGTTTACTTTAGCTGACGACGCCATTAGACCGTTGCATTCCTTAGCATGTTTACGCACGATTATGCTTTATTCTACGAATTAAAAGAGAGAAAGAGAGAGAGAGAGAGAGACGGAGTGTCTTAAGAAATTTTTAAAAATTATTTCTCCTTAAAAAATAATATAAAATGTGAAAAATGTTTATACTTCACTATTTCAAAAAGTTTTTTTCTATAAACAGCTCCAAATATTTGGTGCTGATTATGAGGAAACATTTATGATTTGCACAGGACAGAAAAATATAACATACAATTTGAAGAAATGCGATTATCCCATCGACTGGAGCCTAATTTTCAGTAAACTCATAAAAATGCCATCCCATATGAAGTGTGATATGTCCCAGCATTTGGTTCCAACTGCTACACAGCTTGGCAAATTGACTCAACAGGCTCAATTTAATACCGGATAACAGAGTAGTATGTCAACCGGGGATTACGACACAATTGATCAAACCACCGTGAAGAAAGCGTGCCGACGCCGCTTGAAGATATGATTGATAATTCCTATTTTGTGTTTCATCAATCTCGGGCGTGTTAAGCGTCATTGTAACCGTCGTGCTCCGTTTGAATTTTAATCGTCTTGCTCGACCGGTAATACAATTTCACCGAGTACGCGTTTGACACACATTTCGCCGGAATTATTTATCAAATACACGAATTCAATCAACACCCTCGAATGATAAATCACAACCCGACGACCCCACTGTTTTCGGCATGCTAATGCAAGGGACGAACGTGGGCTGTGACACCCTTCCCCGGTTTAATCGCCCCCGTTACGCCAGCCAATCCAACCACTTGTTACCGCTTGTTCGAGCACTTGTGCCTCATCCATCAATCCCGGAACCTTCGTCACACGAAAGGAGCGACCGGTGTGACATTCGCCCCGCTTGGAGCAGTTGCTCCGATTCGTGTGAGGTAATCCTTTCGGCTTCGTAAGCTTCGTCACGGTGGTTGATGAAAATGCAAAATGGCCAATCAAACGAACGAGCGGGAAGGAGCGTGTAGCGAAACCGGCGGGACGGTTGGATTTTATTTATAGTCAACAAGCCAGTGCATTTTTTTTTTGCTTCACTTTTGAAGAAGGGCTGACATAATTCTATCAAGTCTCTCAAAGACAGCCATGTGGTAAAGTTTCAAGTGACTACAAAAAGGTAGAATTTACATTTAAAAAGGCATATATGCTCTTACTGCTTGCTTTTTCCGAACCTTCCTGCTTCAGATTTCACCAGAAAAAAGTACATTCCTTCTATTGATCACGGCTTATCTCATCGGTAGTTCGTGCTTTCTTTCCACACTCCTTTTCGGTACTTTGGATCTGTGCTCGAAGCCATTCAAACACGTCCGAGCAGGACCTAACCTAACAATTATCGTAAACAAATAACGTTCGATCATTCCGGGCCGTGTATTGTCCTGCAATCAAGGCGGATCCAGTGCCGCGTGAAAGTGAGCAACGGATTGCGTTATTTTCTAAGGCCGAAAGCGCGAGAAGCGCCCGTCCGAGAATCGAGCTGATGTGTGGCTCGACGCTAGCGCTAGCGAAGATCGGGTCGCCTTCCGCCCGGACCATCACCGTCAATACCCGGGGATGATCTGGTCCAGGCTAGAAAATTTGACGATTTTTGACGCCAATTATCGATCGAGAGAAAGAAGAAAAAAAAAAAGGTGTATGAATAAGAGCTCGGGAGGAAGAGGAACGCGTGATTTGTTGTTCATGTGCGCTTCTAACGGTCACGGTCATGTTCACGCGGCCGCGGTGTATGGCGGCCATTTAAGTGTCAAATTATCATCCCTCGCCTGGCGTCGCCGTTGACGACGACGTCGCCCTTTTCAACTCCCGAAGAAATGGGAGGAACTGGCTCTTCAACTACGAATTAAATTATCAATTTTCGATCGACCAGGTATTTTGATCGATAATAGCTGCCCCCGGGGCAGGTGGCGGTACATTGCCGGGCGGCTTGCCATTGGATAAGTTTTTGTTGTTGTTGTAGTAGGGGATGTCTATGGCCTGGCTCGCATCGGTGGCTCTTGTTCGGTTCGTACACCATTCTATCCAGCATCCAGCACGGTGTAACCACCAGCCCAAAGTTCAAGTAGCGGTTAAGTTAAAAAAAAACTAGAGAAAAAAAACCTTGGTGGCTTTCGGTGGGCCCATTATGTAGCAGTTGATGTGTATCACAAGCTGAAATATGTGCAAGTAATTAGCTGGCGAATCAGCGACTGGCGATTCACAGCGAATGATAACGAATCGTTGATCTACTTCAAGCGACGACCACAGTTACAGTTCTGTCCCGAAGAAACAAAGCTGTTACGAAGGAGACCAGGACTCCAGGCTGTTAATATGAGTGTCCAATTTAGACGATTCCCTTTCCCATCTTCTTAATTTCGTTTCAATCATTCAATTTCCAATACATTCACAACCTTTACTCGCACCCATCGGTTGAGAAACGAAGATGTAGGAAATGTGTTTGCTGATATGCCTTCTTCTCTTCGAGTAGTTCGATCCTGTCATCCAGAAGAGGCATAATTACGTCAAATATGACCACTTTGGGCACCATATGTTCTCACTTACCAAACAAATGCTCGCGGAAGTCATTATTGTCAATACGTTGATTCTTATAACATCTGACACAGCAGAAAAAAACGAAAGCGTAAGACTCATAGGAGTAAACGAAATCACGCATCATACAAAAATAGCAACGAAAATAAATCACTAACCACCAACGCATAAAGTGTGTTTCAGCAATGTGTTTGAAGTGTGTTACTCTAATCAATAAAAACCTGAATGTTTCCAGTGATGCGTTTGATCAACCGTGCGCAATTTTGCATTTAGCAAAACCCAGTCGGTGATGAGTGGAATAGTGGACTCACACCCACACCCGGAAGTGAGTACAGAGAAGCCGAAGCCGTGACCGGTTGCAAACGCATGTAGTTGCAGAGAAAATATCGCAAGGGCACTTGACTTTGATGATATCAACCGGTTTTCTGCCGAACGGATAAAGTAAGGTTACAAAATAAATGCGACGGCAAAGTACAAACGCGACGAGGCGGGGAGCACTGTGAAGAGTAATCCTAATGGAAAAATGTAATTAAAATCTTTTCTCATCGCCTTAATGCAACAGCCGTGCGGGAACAGTATGGTACGAACGATTTTCTTGCCAATATGAGCCTACTGACATCATATTTAAATCCAGCTCGATTGCTAGGATTCTTTTCCAATAGTTTAGCGCGCGTTCCTGTGCCTACTTTTCTTTCGTGCACCGCGTCTGCAGCGAGATATGCGGACGGAAAGGCACCTGACACCTGGTGATGTATGATTGACGTATACACTTGTCGTCTCACTTTGATACCTTCCTTCCCCGTCGTCCCTACCCTCTCAATCATGTCACAATCTCAATTTTTCAAACCGGCATCAAGTGGCCTGAGTGGCGGAAATTGGGATCGCAAGGAAGTCTCACGGTACGGTGCGCTCGCGTTCCGAGCCTCCAACACGCTGGGAAGGGTAAAAAATGTAAATTGTGTGCGAAAGGTATATTGAAGTGTAGTGGCTTTGGGCGGTGTGCGACATAGACGTTCGCGTTAACTCCTTTTCGGTGCCAGATACTTATACATTGTGTTCTAGAACGGCTTTGCTGGTTGACGTGCGAAGGCGGCTTTTGTTTTTTGAGCAAAACATCCTCCACAGACATGTCGGATACTTCGTTTGACAGCTGACTCGTTGTCTCAGCATTGACAGAGTGTCCAACACGAATGGCAATAATAAAATGTCAATTACACTGCACATCAAACCTACCAGACAGTGCACTAATTTGCGATTGAAACAATTAAGTGTCGAATCTACGGATCAACCTTTATTGAAAACTAATTCATTCCGGTAACAGAGTTTCCCTTTTCCCGCCTACTCGAATGCAAATCGTTTCGCTCGTCGCTTTTGTCGTCGATTTGCGGTCACCCGTTCCCACAGCGACCGAGCAGTGCGCGGTGCAATTGGTATCTTCATCACGACGACAGCGACACCATTCGCGCAATTATGGGGAATCGTGTGAACATTGGTCAGATTCAGTTTCTCACCTATTATGTATGCACCTTGTCACAGTTGCATCTCGCCCATCTCGTCTGTCAGTCCAACTGTTAATCTGTCCTGAAGCTGGTATAGCGAACAATAAAAAAAAAACCCACAAATCTTTTCGCCGTTTTCGTTTCTCGCGCGCGCGCGCGCCTCAACGATTCCCGCACCGGTGTGTCGTTAATCGAAGAGTAGGCTTGGAATTTCAGAAAAATATTGATTTATTGTCAAAGGTCACTCGATGTTTCCCGTCGATGTCGACGACGTTACGGTGCTCAAGTACACGAGGCAGAGCATGGCCGCAGCGCCCGTATACAACAACGAACGATCCGCCGGCTAACGAATCGTGTCGCTCGCGCAAATATCCACTTTTGTGCCTAGAGCCGGACGGCCAATTGAGTCGTCGTTTTGGTCGCTAACACGAACCGCGTGAAGTAAGATCGCACCATCAAACCGTGGGGTAATTTATTGATATTGCATCAAATTTCGATGTGAGAAGAGAAGCTTCTGCCGTCCATTGTGATTGCATCGCTGCATAAGTAATTCCTTTTTTAGTGTTCCCATTTCTAAACATGGGTTTCTAGGGTGATCTAAAAAGTCATTGAAAAAATTATTTCATGTTAAATATAGTTATTTAAAAAACACAAAGGTGGATAGAAAATAGAGATCCGAACAGGTAAATTTCGAAACATTTTTTTTCAGTTTTTCTCCTATCATCGGTCACAGGGAGCATGAACGCAACACAATTCACCATAACAGTCAATAACCATCAATAACATTTATTGTTACCACCATGTTGTCGCAACTGACACATGCTGTTTACAATTTTCAATACTATCTATGCCCCCGCTCCGGTGGGAATTTATTATCTCCACGCGCGCCTGTAAGCCAATTTTTGGCTGGCATGAAACATTTTAAATTCATCACGATAGACCCGGCCCAAAACCGGATGATAAGTATCAGCGTAACGCACAGGATCGCACAGAAACGCCTTGTGGGAAGTCAAACATCAAACGGGAATTATGACAATCTAAACGAAACGCAACGAATGCCGCTGGCGGATAGTCCCAACCCGACACGACCCGATCCGACCCTTCCCGCTTCACGCACAACCCCAAATCAACGGCAACCGATATGACAGATTCGGCGATACAGGCGTACGACAACACTGTCACTTTCATTTAGCACGCCAATGTCTTTCCTCCCCTAGCGTCGAGGGCAGAGGCAAAAGACGGTAGACTCGATTTCGGACAACCCTAAAAGATAAATATGAATAAAATTATGCAATTTCTATTCTATTCGGCTCACCCCACCAACAAGACAACACAATGCCAGCGGGAGATCGGAAGTTCCTAGCCAGTACTTCTTTACATGGGTAGTACAATTTTACAACGCTCAGTACGAATTCAATATTTTCGCGTCGTCCGTACGCCCTTCGCGTTGTAGGAGGATGAACAGTAAACCACCAACGGCGGTAGTTGCTGATGCTGATAAATATCATTGTCAACGGGAGAGGCACGATGAAATGTTAAATGAAACGGTGGAGGAGCGAGGAGAATAAATTGCTCAAATATCGCTTGCGGAAAAGGAGGCGTAAAAACACCCGAGCGATAACCGGAAGATGGGAAAATAATACAACGTGGTGGAGCGTTATCTGATAAGATTGTTCACGCATTTCAATTTATTTTCCGGTGAAATTGTCATCGTTTGGATGAAAATTTGCTGCTCAATTCCAGCCTGCTTGATTAATTATTTACTTCTAGGCACCTTGAATTTATCACTTCATATGGCAGCATCGTGGCAGCGACGGTTGCTGCGACAATTCTCTCCTCCTTTTCCACGCCTAATGCGCGCCGCTATAAACACTTTCGAGCGAGTTGGGAGCTCGAGTCGGGACTGTAAAAAAGTAAACAATGTAAAGTTTTTGACCGATTTCTCGACACATTCGACGCGCGATGATTACCGGAAAGAAAAGCCAGAGCATTGTAAACATACTGCTGCTGCTGCTGCTGCTGCGGGTGCATTTGTTGGTGCGTTGGCATATGCACCATACACCCAACCGCATACATACGGTTGACGACGATGGCGACGATGGTGTTGAAGAGGACCAAGGTGACGACCGTTTCGGATGGGTTCGAAAAGCAACATGATTCTATCAACACAGTCGCCACGCCACGAACCGAGCAGAAGAACGCGACGTGGCCACCCGCAGGCCATTTTCTCCGTATGAAGCAAGCGAAGGAAAACATGCCCCGGACACGTCGTCGCCGATTTGGAGGATTGGAGCCCCTACCCGCTCGGCCCGTACGTCGCGGTTGAGTCGCACGAAAGTCACGTGAAAACAATAAAACTATTAAAAGAATATGCAGCCAGTACTGCAAACAACACTTTCTTCCTGCCACGCGCACGTGCGAACGCTGGTTCGAAAATAGAACGAGATAGCCGTTATGCTGTTTGCGATTTTCATGCGATTTTCACTTCGCCCGCGAAACGTGACCATCGCTCTGCATACACTTCTGGAGGGGGCCGTGTGTGCCGCACTTCATTCACTTCATCATGTGTGATAGTTAGCGCGTGAAGTCGCGTTCTCGTTCATTCCGATCGAAGATGTCAAACAGAAGCTCCTAGCGCTTCACGCCACCATGTGTCTGATCCGATAAATTGATCTCGAATCCATTAGATATTGACATGTGATATTTAAACTTTGAACGAACGAGCGTTTCCCCCGAATGTCTTGGTCAGAAGACATTGTTGTAGCTAACAAACGGCTCCTGGTGTTGGGTTTCTTCCTCCACAAAACCACCACTCGAGCGAGCGAATGATTGTCCAGACACTAATCCGTGCCCTGTCTCCGGTGGTTCTCCGGTTCCCGGGCTTATCTCTCGAAGTGTCCTGCATCGTAAACCATCGCACGATTAATATGTCAACGGACCTGTCGCTGTTTGTCCAAGACAACAGATTAACCCGACCCCGTCCAGGCCGGCTGAAACCGCGCGACGAGTGACGAAAATAATGCCAAAACCACCGATGTCGCTACACTTAAACGCAACGGCAGCAAAAATAAAACCGGCCTACTGCGGCTCATGCGTTGCCGTCGCTAACGGCGATGACGATTGTGAAAACACAAAAGCCATAAAACGAAAATTTATAGACACCCGGAACCACCGGCTCCAGTTGCCAGCTCCACGGGCATTTGAGACGTCGCTGCTGGGCCTCGTCACCATCATTCTGATATAATTAAGTGACATCGAAATAAATTGTCATATTCAAATTTACACGTCGTTCATTTTCCATCCACTTACCGCGGGCAAGGCGGCAATCGTGTGGGCCGTGTGTGTGTGTGTGTGTGTGGGTGCATCGCGGTGCGGTGGTGGTGAGGTTTGGGGGTGGTGTGACTCCTCATTTCATATTTTCTGTCAAGTCACTTTTGCGCCGAGGGACAAAACGGTGTTGGAGACAACGGGGAGCAACCGCAAACGACAAAGCGAAAACGACGATAAAGATCGTGACGGTAGTCAAATGTGTCAAACGTGACTAATGCATGGGTGTCAAGTTCGATTCGTCTCTCTGATGGCGTACGATCGTCCGCACGGCTGGGGTGGGGTTTCGACCGACTGACTGGTTTTTAAGGCGAAAGATTGTCATTATCATTAACGCAAACCATTCGGAGCGGATGAGCGCTGTCAGTGCGCGCGTTTCGGTGGCGTCACGAGACCGCCGGTGGACGGAGGACGGAGTGTGTTGGTTAATATTTGCAACCGATGAGCGATAAGTCCTTGGGTTTGTTTTATTACTGTGCTTTTTGGTTTGGATTGTTCACTTCACTTGTGCGATGACATTTTCTCGCTGCAAAAAGAAGCGCCCTCTTTGCTATTTATAAGTCGTTCAAGCATAAACAAGCGTCTGACAATTTTAGATTAATAAACAACATTCCAGTGTCCACTGCGTACACAGCGTATCGTTCCGATCGTATTATTCGATACGATAAAATATCTCAACCCCACACATAGGGGAAAAACTGCTTTCTGTCCCATGATAGCGATAAGCGATTGGGAAAGTACTGAAGCCTGCACTTTCACCTTCGTCTGCACCACCAACCCAAACCTTCGGCCTAGAATTTATCCTTCCCATCTTGCGCGGCACGTGTGGGCCGTCCTTTTTTCCGGGTGGGGTTTTTGTGTACACAGGATGCAAGATAATCAGAAAGAGGCTAAACGGCGAAACGACAACGACGGCCCAACGATTGAATCAATTGTGGAGCAATTACCCTACCCGGGAAAGGGAGAACCTGGCGTAGGCTGGAACGTAATTGTATTTATGTGTGTTAAGTCTCTCGTAAAAATCATATGCCAATAATATGCAATAATAATCATAAATACACACAAAAAAAGCTACGACGTTTGTGCACGAGCGCAATGGTGGCTTGGATTGCGGAATGGCTTCATGGCTAGCGGTGTGCTACCGAAGTAGGCGAGTTTTTGCGTTCGCAGTAACCAGCTGGACGACCCGATAGGGAGCGATATCTTTCGTTTCATTATGAAGGCATTTCAAACATATGATTTGTGAACTCGCTTCAATATTTAACCACGCTACCGGTTTTCTTGTAGAGAAGTTTTTGCGACTGCTTTAGTGAGCAATTTTCTTGAGAACCCCCATAAAACCAACACTAGCCGAACAAAGAAATTACCTTTATCTACACCTCTCTTCTTCCTCCCCCGCAGCATGTAAGTCATTTGAAAATACGCTTTGCGCAGCGGTAAATAGTTTCATTTTATCAGCTGAGAAAATAATGTCTCGCCGATAACATAAAACAGGAGAGGATACGGAGACAGGCCCGGGACATACGACACAAACCAAAAGAGGTCCATAAATTAGTGCCGGTGCCGTGTATAAAACGGGCCGCTCGTTTGATGTTCGGTTTATTTTTATTTTTTTCTTCACCCCGCTATCTTCTGTCGCGCGGTTGCTAATCTGTTTTGTAATGCCATGACTTGTTCACTGGTTCGTTGTTCGGTCCGGGCTGTGGCGAGGCGAGCGTACCATCCTTTCGAATTTGCTTCCGTACGCGGTGCCCCGGCTGCTAATGCTTCTCGCACCGGCAACCCGGGCGGGACCGGTTCTTCGGCGTTCGGCGAGCCAGCGGGTTAATTTACTGTTTCACCATTCATCCACCGTAACTGAACCATAAACAAACGGCAAACGGCGTACCGGCGCAGGGAATATCGCGACGATGGCTAGTGTGATGGGAATGGCCAAGGATGGCACACAGTGCAGCGAAACTAAACCTCTTCGTTACTTCGCGAGCAAACACCCGGCAGCAGCAGCAGCAGCAGCAGCCGAAGTGCTAAGATCAAGCCGTTTTTCTTATCAAATTATTTTAATGCAGAAACTATGTTTCTCATTTGGGTGCGAGGTGTTCATCTGATAAACGACGGACGCTGCAAAGGACCCAGCGGACACTTCATGCATCGGGGTACGGTGGACATTGCACCGAGGGCCAGGCAAACCAGACCAACAGACGACACGCTCTCAGGGCTCGGAATCGCAACGACACCTCTCACCTCGCACCATAGCAACGGTGCAATCGAAGCAGGCGTGCGAATGGACAGCCATCCAAAAGGCGTACGCTTGACGCGGACGACGAGCACGATTAAGTTCAGCAATGATTTGTAGTCAGGACAAAATTGATAAGCCGCGCTAAACGTAACACTTGAGTGTGCGGACTGCAAGCGGCATCTGCAATCCGCCGTGTGAGCCTCCAATCCTTGCTGGTAGGTTGTCTTTACCGAGCAGTCGATACAATTTCAACGAAGATAGAAACTGCTTTATCGAACATCAAATTACGCTAGAAAATGAGCTCTGGTTAAATGAAGCAAAGGTGCTGCGTTAAATTTACTTCCAGCTCTAGCAACACGATGTTGTTCCTACAGTAATTGTGCCCGGGCACTTTGTATCCATAGTATGCGAGACAAAGCAGGCGGGGGAAAAAAAGGCTCACCATAACAATAACATCGACCGACAGATTATCGAACCGCTTTTTGACGGATTTGAGGGCCATATGTCTCTTGTAAACACCAGCGGGATCTGCGTGCATCTGGGGCTGAAACCGTGTGGACTGGTTGGCATTTTCCAGTAGCAAGCGGACACACGCTTCTCACACGCCGCGGAAAGCGTCGCGCGTTGAATCTCGCTAGAACTAAGCGTCACGCGCTCACAGAAAATATCGAAAACAGATGATGAAGTTATTAATACTTTTGTTTATCTTTTCTTCCCTCTCTCTCATTCACTTGTCCGGGTCATAAACACACACACACACACACACACACACACACACACACACACATACACGCGCACTTGCCTTCGAGACATATTCGAAACCTGATTCACCGAGAGGCATGTGCAGACACGGGCGACTTGGCGACTTTTTGTCGTCCGGCTTCGCTCTCCCGTCGAACTCCGTCGCGCGCCGGTTCATCCACCGTTCTGGAACCTATCACGCATTTTGTGATTGTTTATACCTTTCAAAACAAAAGCAGTGCTAGATACGACATCTTCTGCGTGTTACGCAAAGTATGCGATGGTACCGAGTTAAATAAAAAAAAACCCGACGACGAAGTTAAATAGAATGCAAACACATGGTTGCTACACGGCAATAAACGTCATCGTCGTCATCGTCGTTGAGCGTATCTTAAGCTTTGCTTTACGATATTATCGCTACAAATCCGTGTGCATTTCCCGTGCGGGTGCGCTGAAATGCACCAAAGTGTGATTGATACACGGCCACGAATTCGATCCAATCGTGTAACACAATACCCCTCCGTTTTGAGATCGACAACGCTGACTAATCCCTGAGCAGCGCACAGATCGCGAAAGGTGAGTGACATAAAGCGAGCGCATGCACAAAACCTGACACAATCGTTCGGGCCCACAACCCCGACCGTGGTCGCGTTCTTGAACGGCCAAAACCCAAGATGACAACATAACACACTTGACTGGAGAGCGGCCCTTAACGGAAGTGATAGCGACGTATATTTGACAGAGAATAACCAGAAGCTTTACGCTACCGTTTCGGAGTCAACGGGATAAGACTGCAGCAGACAGCGTATTGAATAACATTATCACTATGCCGCCACGGTGGGTGACGTTTTTCAAGAAAAGAGTTTTTTTTAAATAAGAAACGTTTGTCCTGTGCGAAACATTTCAAAAATTCTCCGGAACGTTTGACAGTTTCTCGTACGAAGGCAAATGGGGGGGTTATTGGAGTTAAAGTCGAAGGCTCCTCGGTTTTTTGTTTTTTTTCCTATACATGAGGGTTAAAACGCGATTGAAACGCTTGTTTACAAGACACAATACAATTACATCACGAAATCATGCAACAACTAAAATGAAATATTACACCGCGTAATGAAGCGCTCGTCCCCAAAAGGCAGCCAAAAAAGGATAGGGAAGGAAATTAAAAAATAATTGAAAAAATGTGTTTCAACAGCATGACCGGACGCAGATTTGCGGTTTTCTTTAATGATTCTCATCAGTCATCGGAGCCCTGCGACACACTGTTGTTGCACGTTCTGTTGCGTAAGAAAGAACATCGAGGACAGGACACAAAAAAAATCGTCTTACCCCTGACAAGCGGGTGTCTAATCCCACGCCCAGATTTTGACCAACGGTGACTCAAGAAGAGGGCATTTTCTTCCGGCCTCTCCCGGAATTAATTAAGGATAAATTAACATAATCGCCCCCATTAGGAAGTGGCAATTTGTCTTCGCAAACGCGTTTAACGTTTTATTTTGCCTGTTTTTTTTCTTCATTGTTGTTATTGTTCGTATCCTTCGTGTGTCCTGTGCACATCGTAGCGTCCGGTATCATTAGGTGGCTGAAGACATGCTGGTATGACTGATTGCGGATTGTTAAGAATGTTGAAAAATGAAATGCAATTCAGCTGGACAACCTTCGGCAGTGGGTAAAATTAAAAACTTGTAAACGCTATCAATTAGAAGTGACCAATTCCTGCCGTACAATTCACATACCGCACACGACGGATGTTGGATGTCTCGCAACGATTAACATCGACCCCGGGTGTATTAATGGCACGAAACGGGATCCAAACTCATTCGCTTTCGGCAAAGGCGCACGGTAACCTCTAATCAATCTTCGCGCAAAACATGTGGCCTTTTATTTTGCTCTCCCCATGCTCTAACCGATGGTCACTCAAGCTGTCCTTTCCGATCGATTTCATTTCGACGGCGACGACGACGACGGCCACCACCACCACCACGGGGGTGTGAGGTGACAAACTTCTCATTTATCACTCGCTCACGAAACGACTCGTTTGACACCCTCGACAATTAAAAGAGTATTTATGTTTGGTGCTCTTTCCCACCCCAAATTGCTGGCAGTCGCTGAAGCGGTCCGTAGTGCCGGGTAAATCACTTTCACGTGACGTAAATACGGAATGCAGCATTCGCACACAGCACACAGCGTGTTGTACTTTCGTTTGTGATAACGTTGATCCTTGACACATTCTTACCGCCCAGCCACCCAGCTCCAGGTCGCACCGGTTCGTTCCTGGCACACTGTGATGGACAGATAATTATTTTGTTTCCAAGTGCCGTTTCTTCGCTCGCAATCTTCTCGTGATCGGGAAACTTAAGCGTCAGTTGAACACTTTCTCCTTCTCTCTCCCCACTCTGTTTCCAGCTGATAAAGTAGAACTAATCAATAGTGGAGGA
Organism: Anopheles farauti No. 4; assembly: GCA_000956215.1. Classification (NCBI taxonomy): domain Eukaryota; kingdom Metazoa; phylum Arthropoda; class Insecta; order Diptera; family Culicidae; genus Anopheles; species Anopheles farauti No. 4. The sequence continues at coordinate 13,956 of JXWZ01001952.1, read as the reverse complement.
AATGAAAAGAAAGAAACGTGCCGTTTCGAAAAGGATTGTACCGAAAAACCAATATAAGATTCTAAATCATGAGGTTTTAGTACAAAATGAAAAAAAAATCATTGCACCATTTACGCGCACGGTGTTGAAGTAGGCTTTGAAGCAGGTGTTCGGTCGTGCTGCTACAGACTCATCTTGTTAAAAATTCGTACATTCGTTTCTTGCTTCTATGTATCAGATGAAAGAATAATTTCCTATTTATGGAAATTTCATAATAAAAAGATTACATAATTTGTGCTAGCCTTCCAAAACTGAAGCTGCTGATTGCTGCTGCTGCTGCTGCGAACCCAAACCAAAAGAGCAACTGGGTAGCAACCGTACGGCATGGCCTTCTTGGCCCTTTCGGTGCTCTGCAACAGGACGTAGCATCCCTTGCATCCGCACCCGAGAGGGTATATTTCACACAGCACAGCAGAAGAGAAAAAAAGACATAATTAGGACGGGGCCGGAGTGATGACATAATTTTTGAAAATTTAATTTTATTCAATTACAATTTTAATATTTCTGACCCCCGGTGGCAACTCGGCGCGCCACGGAGGACGCAATGAAGGATTCAAATGGGGTGAATTAGCACTCCGTCAGCGGGTGGGCCATTCGAGGCCCCGAGATGGTTTCCCAAAAATGATCAAAGTGTCGCTGAGGTTAGCAGTGTAAGCGTACTAAAAAGAAAGAAATATGTAAATGAGACAAGGACTATTGTTCCGGTGGGAATATGGTCCCGCAGTCCCGCACGGGACGCGCAGTCGGTGCGACAACCTGGCCGTACGCCACGGTAGCCGTGGCCGTCTTTTAGGGAGAACCAAACGAAAAACGGTGGTTTTACGGTTATGAAAGTTTTATGTTGCAACAAATGTGCAATGTCCACTTAGAAGGGTTGTAAGTTTTTGTGCATTTGCCTCGCATTTCGGTGCGGGGTGAACATTTATTTACACAGCACAACAGTGATAGGGTTTAGAGGAAAAAGTCAACCGAGCGAGAGAGAGGAATAGAGAGAACGCGGAAAGCGGATGAACTCGTCGTTTAAGCAAAGTAAAGGATAATGTTTATAGGAGACAGTTGGCCATTTTTCACCGAACCCATCTACGGGGGAATCATTCTACGCGCTTTATAGTAACGAAACGAAACGAAAAAAACAACATTCTAGCAGAAAAATTAAAAGCCGTCCAGTGTCTTGTCTTTGTCCGTTTTACGAGGGTGAGATAATGTCTTAATAGGATTTTTAAGGATCCATTTCCTAGGCCCTGGGCTGCTATTTTTTGCTCTCTTGGAGTTTCTGCAAAAAAAAACGATGTGGATAGAAAAAGGGTTAGACATCGGTTAAGAAAACTCGCACTGGTAAAGAGTCTAAAGCGCACATTATTAATTACGACTCTCTGGTGGTGGAGCTGTTGTTCAGCCGTTGTTCATCAATTATTCAGCTCGATATAACATATTAAACAATATAGCCGTACATTATCTTACGCTTTCCCAGAACTCAAAACTCGTACAACCCGTAGCCCATTGCACGCTTCAGAAGAGCTAACTAATCGCATATCAGATATCAAATTCAAACAACGCACCCCTTATCACTGAAACCGAAAATGTGTCCTGGTTTGGGATTTTTTTTTTCTTTCCCAGCTGGCGGGTTGTTTACTTATTCGGAAAAGTGTCGCCGAACGTGACCGAAATGCCAACTCGTTGTTTGTTGCGATGACTATGCTACCAGTTTTAATATTTTAAACATTTGAAAGTGAGCCATCCCCAAATCCCACCAGCTCATTTCCCACGAGATTCTCAACCTCTACCGCTCTCTCTCTCTCTCCCGCTCCCAAAACCTCAAACCCACTCGGGACGAAGCTCATTGCCAAATGCAGGTCACTCTTGTCATACGTGTGTCGACCGGCCAATGTGACCATTGCCAAATCCGACGCCCAAAACCCGGATTCCAAAGACTATCACCACAACTGTGTCCTGTGTTTCCTGTGTGTGTGACGCTCAGGTTGGGAGAATTTATGGAGATACTTTTTGCCCTACCGATTGAAAAAAGGCCCATTGGCGTCATCGTTTAAAATTTATAGCCAATAAATTGATTCCTGTTTACGGCGACGTTACCGATCCCGGGTCTCTGGAGTAATGCTCCGGAGGTTGGCGTCCTCTCGGAATCGGATCGATTATGAGACCGGGGCGGATACTACCTGGCTGACGGGAAGCTACTCTACACTAAGCCCCCCGTGATTGTAACGAACGGAAACGTCAGCCATAAACGTGACCGGAAATCTACAGGGCTTCAAGCTTTTACCTATTCCTTGTAACGCCAGGCGATCAGGTCTAGTGAAGGTGGGATGCGGCAAAAACAAACAAATAATGGTTTATTCGTGTACCTTTACCCTGCACGTCCACCGCCAGTTTAAAAACAGCCAGTAATTTATGTTCAATATTAAATGTCACACTCCATCGCGATGCCCTAATTTATTTCTAATTAAAGAGACGTTTGCTCGTTTGAAGAATGGCTTTCTTAATGCTCTTTTATTCTTTCCTGTCCACACCCACGCGATTCCCGGCCGGTCATTAATGGGATCATCCGGCGGGGAGAAGCTTCTCTAGCCACGCAACCACCGTTTTCCCCTGCCTCCTAGATTGGCGAAAAGAAAAGTACGCGACGCATAAATAAAACTCTCCTTGATTTACCCACGACGGCACACAGTAGGCGCGCATCATCTTCCGGCAGGAGAGAGGGGTTCGAGGGTTTGCAAAATATTCGCAACGCGTCACCGCGTAAAAGCGAGGGCCCCCAGGCCCAGCCTCACAAGCTGGCGTTCTTTTTCGCACATTATAAAGCACTTCAGCCAAATAGCAACAACCAGAACCTTTTTGGGTTGCGCAAAATTCCCTCCTCATAAAAATGTCTCTCCTGTCGGTGTCCTGTGTGCGCCTCTCGGGGGAGAAGGGGAAAGGCGCAAGAAAAGTGATTTTGTGGGTACACTTAGAGTTCCCGCAGAAGGAACCATGCAGGATGCTTCGTGGGTAGTCGTTCCATTCGCATATTTGTTCGCTCCCCTCGCTGTGCGAAGATATGCGAATTTGCGAATTTATGCAAAGTGTTCGTTAGAGAAGCAGCCAGCTCTCCGCTTGACTTGTTACGACAGTCTCCAGCTGATTCTCGGCTAGATTCCTGGCGGGAGAGAAAACTGGTGAATTTATTAGAGACATCGGAAAACCTCAAAGCTGAGAGCTCAAAATGGCTGTTTTACTTGTTTGCACAACGATCAATATCCTTTCGACAGAAACCAACTCAGTCGTATGTTTTTATAGGCACATATTAATAACACTTTAATGTACATTAAATAACCTTGTCCAACCAATTACTGTAATGTTGTATAAACATATTGCCAAATAAGTCTAAGTAAACAAACAATCCAAAAATCGGCCACCCTTCCCGGTGACCGGTACAGTCAATTCTGTAAACTTCTAATTGACCGTAAACAATCGCTTCCTTTGGACGGAAATTGTTTTCCAAGACGTTCCCGTTTCCCGTTGGAAAGACATTGGCGAGCGCCACAGGAAAGGCAGCACAGTGTAAATCAAAATTTGGGTTAACCAAAATTTTGCTCCATCGACTATGACGAGAGACGGCAACCGGTGGGAGGCAAGAGCAAACGCTTCCGGGCCGAATGCCCAAAACCCGAATGCCAACCCTCCGCAGGAAGGAATGGAATTTGGCGAAAGACGATGTGGTTTAGACATAAAGTGGCATCGTGAGTGAGTGAGTGAAGCGTGGAAGGGCAGCCGCTCAATCCGAAACCATAAGTCACTTGGACCGTTTGGTCCTTTCGTCCCTGGCTCGACGCGGTTCACTGACCAGCCACCAAGGCGCTCGCTCGTATGTGTTTCGTTCGCCACCGCCGGAAGGCAAACGTTACTACGGACGTCCTGCGCTTTGTTTGGGAAGCGGAGAAGCTACCATCGGTCCATCGGTTCGGTCACGAAAACTGGTCCCAGCGGTGCCGTAAAAGACATAAATGCTTATTGGTTCCAGCCAACTTGCGCCAGCCCGGAAAATTGGACCGGCTCGTTGCGGTTCTTCAAAAGGATTCACTGGACACCGCCCACGGGAACATGATATATCCCGTGCCCGTGTAAAGAAAAAGGGTTCAAGTCATAATTCAACCTTGAATTGAGCTGATAACAAACACACACCAAAAAAACACTCACACACACAAGCGTACAGGTCAACTGTTAGCACTGTTGTCGAGATTTGTTTTGCATTGCACACCGATCGCTTATTGTGTGTAAAACAAAAACGCCAATCAATGTCCAATTATCATCATTAACTGAGGAGCGATACGGTGCGAGCGGATGCCGCCGGAAAATGATCCGTCACTTAAACGATTTAATCTTTCGGAAATCTTTTTCCTTTTCCACCTTCTCTCTCTCTCTCTCTCTCTCTCTCTCACGCGCTCATTTTGTCTTGAGATTTAAACACAATAAACAACACTTCCGTCAGTTCACAAGCGAAAAAATCGTCAAACACACGCATTTACTGCCCGGGAGCAAATTAGCTGTTGATCTTTCGTATTTTTTGTTCACCTTCCTGAGAGCTTCCCTGCCAGCGTCGAGGTATCTTTTCCAGGGCTGCTTAGATGTTTGCGGAACAGGGACGGTGTGTACTTTATTTGGCTCGTTTCATCTCCCGCCCAATCGCGCGTCATTCGTCACTGCTTGGGTGTATGCGAAAGCGCGCACCACTTCACCAGCTGCCCCAGAGCATCCTTGGATGCTGCAACACTCGTTTGGTTTACAGTGGCGTTCCCTAAACCGTCTCCCCTGTGTTTATTTATCTAGGAGATTTTTTCTCCGCTTATCAAGGGACTGGTTGAATAGCGGTGGTAGTGTTTTTTTTATTTTCTTCGACTACCGTTGCTTTCGTTCCTTTTTTTTTTGTTGCCCCAGGAATCCTCACCCCAGGAATTGGCTCACTTTCGCCCCCTTTTCCGTCGATTCAGATTCTTGGGGTGGCACTTTGCTAATCATGTAATTCTTATCTCGAGCCGACGAAACGGGAAGTGAGGGAAGTGCAGCGGGAATGGTGTTTTTATTGTTTGTTAAAGTGCTTGATCTGTTGGTATTTTGATGCTTTCTTCGTGAAGGTGTATCGAATCGTTTTCGCACACGGTACCGACGAGCGGAGGATCATCATGACGTACCAATCACACTCCTTCCGGCAACACTGCCGCAAAAGGCATAGAACCATATCCATGAAATATCCTTACCTTGTGAATCTAATCGCTTACAAGCGCAACGTGGTGTTGCGTGGTCGTATATGTTTTTTTTTTGGAAAGAAAGTTTGCTCAGCATTTTTTTTCATGCCCTTTTTCGAAGTAGGGGCAAGTTTTTTTTCTTTTTTTTTACGTGGCTCAGTTGCTCATATTTCGGCGCAACAGTTCCGATAGGGATGATTTAATATTATTCTAAACGAACTTTCACCCCACCGGAAGGGAGGCGGTGATAGGAAAAGATTAAAGAAACGCGCCGTGATCGGCACAGTGGGAAAGCTCTGGAGCCGGTGTGTGCATAAACACCCACCCCACTCCTGCTAATTCAATTAAGATTTTCTTATTAAAAACATATTCCTCGACAACCTGCTGCTCGCCGCTGTAGTGGCCTTCTAGGAAATAAATATACCCGAACAAATAAAAAAAAACCTGCCACGCTGGCAAAACATAACACACCAGAAACAAAACCGCCATCATTTTCAGCTGCTACATGCAGATTTGCTGGCGGTTAAATTATGAAGAAAAGGTCGTTTAGGACTCTCGTTCTCTCTCCCTCCCTTCCACTTTACACCCACACGAACGAACGAGCGTCCTTCACTTGAAAGCATCGTCCATCCCTCGGCTAAAACTTGAGCTCGAACATCAAAAGAAAAGATGCTTTCCCGAGTGAAATACGCACACAAAAGGAAAGAAAGACGCTACCAAGCCATAGGCTCATTTGTCAGTTGTAGTACGTGCACATTTCGCAGCTCACCGCCAGAAGATGCAAACCTGGGCGAGAATTTCACCAAAAACCAACTCCAACACCTCCACTAACGTTTTGTCACAACGCACCGTGCGCACCAATTTACAGCGAGTGTCTTTTTCCATTTGCTTTCCAACTTAATCGACAAAGCAAATACCACAGAGCGCGCCACAGGGACGCACAGGCCCGCAACAAGTCGCGGTAATCCTCAAACACAAATATACAAACAAAACCCGCTTCTAAGCAGGCGCTGGTGCTGTAAAACAACGCCGGCTGCCGAATGACCCCGAGGCTGCGAGTTGTTCACGAGCGCACTGCACTGAAAGGAAATTTACACACAGTTTTCGCTAAAACAAAGTACGGGAGGTCTTTTATGTTGGAGACAATTTTCGCCTCCAGCTTTCTAATTTCCCAGTCCGCCGTGTCGGTGGCTTCTTGAACGGATCTTCTTTGTCAGCCTGGTGGCGGATCTGTGTGGTGCAGAATGGTTGGGAAAATTTTGCTCGCACTTTATGAAGAAAGGGACGTTTCACGGGGGTATATATTTTTACTTCAATTATTAAGCTAACCAAATAATGTGTCGTACGAAACATTTGATTTCATAAAGAATATTTAATGTAATATTCCCGTAAAATGTATTGCACATCCCTTTGAAATATGTTTGTGGAGATTACTAAGATTCAAAATCGGATTCAAATCAAATATAAAGAATCTTAGTGATGCTCACTTAGTAACTTTAATAGGTTAATTGCAGTGGCTATCTGAATTGAACAACAGCACAATTTCCTTACGTTAAAGAACCCTCATTTATACAAATGTCTTCCTCATACTTGTAGCCACTGCGAAACGGCTACAAAGTTGATTCTCCAAATTAACTTTCCAAATAGTAGGCTGCGTACAGCCGGTGCCGGTGTTAGAAGAGAAATCAACTCTTATGAAACACATGTCCACCAGCACCAGTCACGATCCATCATCGTAATTGAAATGTGTCATCCCTGGAAAAAAGCAATGCTAACATGATGGGTTCTTCTGACACACAGCACTTTTTCCATCCATTTCTGAACGTTGCCCACACTTGCTGCACCGAGTAATCTAATAAATTTCCCATTCGAACTTCATCTGTCCTTTCTTTATGTGTTTAACGTATAAGATTGAATACTTATATTGAAAGAATTATATCGCTTTACTCGGTGTCGATCTTTGAACCAAGCTTATTAACCAGATTATAATTGGGTTGCAAACTTATTACGTTGTATGATACAATTTGCGGTAAATTTATTGCCATTTCCAAACTACAAATGTACGTAAATCAATTCATAATTGATTAATTTATTGGTTAGACATCACTTTTAGTGCAATCATCAACATTCCTCATTACAGACGAACTCAGAGGTTGGTATGCTTCGCAAAGGTCCTTAAAATGAGATTAATACAACATATTCCGTGCACTCAGCCTCAGCGCCTGTTGGTCATTTTACAAATGAAGCCCAGCCCGGTTTGATTGATGTGAATCTATTTTTCGACCGTTGAACCATCCTTTGCAGCCTTTGCTGCGCCAACCGAGTGTAAGTAAATCCGGCCCTGGCCCTGTGTGAAAATGTTTGTTGTCTCACACACAAAGCCTTTCACTCAGATATTAATCCAGCTGGAAAACTACGGCACGGAGCGGTCCAAACAACATTGAACCTCTTTTCAACACGTTAGCCCGCCGCTTTGCTGGATCGCCGTTTTCATCACGGAATTCTGCAGTCACCACGCAAGCAACATACACCCTCCGGACTGCCGCTCCGGTGACTTTCGTCGAAAATCACTCCCGTACTCCCCAGCTCGCCCCCTTGCACGCTGGAATTGGATGTTGTGGAGATGCCCTCCGTTTGAAGCCGCTGTCGTCAATGTTTGTGATGTGTTTAATGTGTGATTGACAGGTAATTAAATGTGCTTGCCACTTCTTTTTTTCTCTCCTTCGATTCGGACCACTCGGACCGGAACCGTCGTGTTATCACTCCCGGTGCCCTATGCTCGGGGCTCGTGACATAGCAAACGGGCAAACTGGTTCTACCATGAAACTGCAAACGTCATCGTAAGTCCCATCGTTTTGGCGTTTGCAGTACGTCCCATCGTTTGGTGTGGTGTAACTCAATACACAGGCCAGGCGGCAGGTCGTATTCTTTAATCGTCATCCTTTTCGGGGCGAGAGTATAGAAGGGTAAAGTAGAAAGCAATGTCATTTAAATTGTGATTAATTAATTCACAATTGTCACTGTACAATGGGACATTATTTCGGAAACAAAGCATAATTTATATTTATTTAAGCAAACTGCTTCACTTTTGTTGGTTTAACTACTGCACCCTTTAAAAAGCGATCACAGCAAGCGACGTGTATAGCACAGAAAGGCATTTCACTTAATTATCACCTCGTTGTATCCTTTGTGTGTCTTTCTGCGCTGAAGGTTTAACACAGCTACGATAATTGTCGCTGCTTCATCTTCTATTCGAAGCCATCCGAAGCCGTGCCGGTTGTCGTTCGGTTGACTATGTGTTACTTATGTCCGAGAATTTGTTTCGATTTATTGGCTCTCTGAGGACGGTTGCATAAAAAATTAGCATCTTACCGTGTGCACCGTGTGTGCCATCCGTCATGATTTACTTTTTGCAATATTGCAACGCAGGTAAAATACACAAGAACGGGATTGGAAGCGCACTACAGTCCACCCGGCAATGGCTGTAATAATTCATTCTGCTTTCCATGCTGCAGATTCTTTTCTCCGCTTATTTGCACTTCAATTACCAAGTGTGCAAAAACTAGTGAACCAAGCAGCGACAACTAGAGAACAAATGCACCACAATTAACATCGTCTGATTATCACAGAATGTGTGCGGAAAAAAGTCAACGAGATGTAAAAGGAATAAAGAAATCAGGAAGCTCATAAGTTGATGTTTACCTATTTGTTCTCGCTTCTTTGTAAGACAAGGCACGACGAGTACGAGTGAGTTCTTCTGCAATAAATATGTATTTAAAATGTGCTTACACTCTCAAAAACTGCACCAACATTGTTTAACATCTATGTTTCGTCGGTTTCAAATGAGATTCCTTTTGACAAATGACTTAAAGAATCAAAATAAGCAAGCCATCCTGAAGAGTAATGACAATCCGCAGGCAAGATAAATGTTTGTTTACCTTAGCTGTTTCATTAAACCGTGCCAGGTTCGGGGTGACAAGCAATACTGCAGCTTCTACAGATTCTTCTAATGAAGTGACAATAGACCGTTGCGACGCGTTGGGCCATCGGTGATAAATAGCAGCGAAAGAACAGGGCACATGAAACTTTTCTTACACCAGCATTGATGAGTTTCGAAAACAAAACAAAAAACAATACTCCCAGAGACATCGGAAGCATGTTCGGTTCTGTGGTTCAAGATCTGATTATTTATGACTCTAGACACCGTGAGCAAGTGGCCCTGCTCGCTCAAGTCCACTCAGTCGCTTTGTCCCCTCATTTGTGCTCATGCACTGCTCGTATTCGGGAATAATTTATAAACCTTTTTCCAAAGGCGGCTGCAGCAAACTTCTGGTCAAACAGCAAACCGGATGAGAAACAATGAAATGCCCTTCTCAACCCGAATGTGTCGTAAATAGCGTAATATGAATAGTGATAGACTTTTCCCCGGACCCGGTCGCAACGACACAGCAACATACCGGTGGAGCTTAAATCGGATTTTGCGAGATTAGTCATAAATAATAAACAGTTCCACCACTGCCACCATCATCGTCATTATCACCCCGCTTCCTTCCTCTGGGGCAGCGCTAGCATAAACGTGCACCATTTTCCCTTCCGACCCCCGTGGGGGTTCCGGGAGATCGATCTGAGATTTACTCCCCAAAACACCAAAGCGCTAACCCGAGAATTGCAATCCAGTCCGGTTCGGTCCATCCAATTTTGCTAAACAAATAATTCCATCAAGTCAACTTTTGGCTGCTGTTGATTTACCAGTTGATCCAACTCGACCACGTTTCCGAAAAAACAAAAATCACCTCTTTTGCCTCCGGGCAGGATCTTTAATATTGACATACAAAAAATTCGCCGCTATGAAAACACATCGCAAAGGACCGGGAAACTTTCGATTAAAACCATCACGAAACGAACTCACGGCGATGGCCCCGGAATATTCTTCCCATTTTTCCCTCTCTCTCTCTCCCACCTCCATCCTACCCTGTCGCATCGTCTTCGGGCACGTGGTGAGGAGCAGGGAAAAGCTTACATCAAAGTAAAAAATTCATTACAAAAATAACTTTGCATCCGCGGAACCCGCCTGCTACGATACAAAAAATTGCTTCAAAAAAGTCATCTAACCATAAAAGAGCCGCCGCACGGTGATGCGCGCTTATGTGTGAGTGACAGAGAAAGAGAGCGAATGAAACGAAATAAATCCAACACCGATCTTCTTTCACCGAGAAACCTCATCGTTGTTGCAGCATGTACATTACTGTGCAAGGACAAGAGAAGAAACCCACGCGAAACGCTAGTTTTTCGTCCGCTGGCTACTCCTGGCCCCCTGCATTCCGCGACTCCTTGCTTAGATGAATTAAAACAAAATTCCTACCCACGGTCACGGTGCGCTCCTGTTGCGCTCCTGTATCCTCTCCCACCGTGCCTCGTGCCCCCGTGACGCTCCTGCCGGATCAAAAGGCAGGAGAGAGCGAAAAAAGGGAACGGTACGAAGGACATGGTTCGGTTGAGATGATGAGCAAACATTTGCATGCCACACCGACCGCCCGGGTACGTCATGGACGAATGTCAACCCTAATTTTAAGTGTAATCTTGTTTGCGTAAGGTTTCGGGTACCGGGACCGCCGGAAGGCAAACGGATTCAATTTGTAAACTGTAACAGTTTAGTCGATTTCCGGTTTCGACGACGACAAAGACGATGACGCCGGCTACCTCCCCCTTCCGGGGCCCACAACGCTACATAATTGATTTAAATCTTGATCCGGGGCCGAAACGCCACCGGTTCCGCCGCTGAATCATGTTTTGAAATAAATCATCCGCAGCCTCCTGAACCCGACGTCATCTGCGAAACTGCCGCCACATCAAGGGTGACGGTAAGTAGCAGACAAATTACCGCCAACTGCCGGCCAACACTGGCGCGGGGTAGTTTTGAATAATTTAAATTAAATTCCACAGGCGATCGTGCAACAATCGGAAACACACAAAACGCACACAATCGGCGACCGTCAGTCCACGACTTAAAAAGTGCCACCGACTGACTTTGCGAAGTAAAACGTTGGAATGTGCCGTTGAAGGCGACGGAAACAGTACGATGCGTGTATTTTCCTGAATTTCAAGAAAAAAGTCTTAACTTTGATGGTGAAAGTAATTCCGAGACCAAACGAATACGTCTAACACCTTGGTTTACCTCGTTGGCTTCAGTTCTTCGAAATGGCTTCCTTAGATCGATATTTTCAAAAATACTAATATTAATACTTTCCACGCCAAAGGAGATCATTTTGAAGGATATTTCTCTTTTTTTCTCTTCTCACTCCCTTAAGTTTGAAACACCCATCCAGGTTCTCTAAAAATTAAAACTCACAAAAGTACTCTATTCCATGGAAAAAAAAACAGTAATTGCTATTTGTGGACGTATTCCAGAATTCCTTTCACGCTTTAAATAAATAAATATGGCTACAGTTTTAGGAACGCGAAACTCTTACCCCAACACCTAACAAACCGCTTCCGAAACCGCTAAACACCGCATTGCTGGGATGAAACGTGACACAGTCGGCGGATGCCTAAAGGGTGAAAAGAGAAGAAAACGATGCTTAGATCTGGTTTAAAAACGTTTAGTTTTACAGCCCATTAACCACAGCGTGGCGGCGAAAATGTGATTTCACCGGAAGCGGAAAATAGTTATGCGTTGGCATTTGTCATACACAGCGAAACACGTACGCACGGTTCGGTAAACCATGATGGCTGAAACTGCTGAATGTTTGATGCGGTTTCACTTTAGTTTTGAAAGGTTCAAACCACGGATGCGGATACGCGTGGCATAATGTGCTACCTGGTAAATGGTTCGCTTTTAAAAAGTGATAATGTACACAACGGACCGAACTTTGTTTTGCTATTTCCAAATGTTTCCGCACACAAAGGGGGAAACCTCCTTCCAGAAGAGTTTGCTTACGTGGGAGGATTGAAGTGAAATCGTTTTGTAATCGAAGGGGATGTCACACGACCAACCTCCTCCAAGTGTCATTCGTCTCACAAGATAATGGTCTTGAGTTCTGCAGGCACGCGAGGACAATTTCACGTTGGCGGAAAAACACATTTCCTCCGCCTGGGAAGGAGCTTGATGAAGTGGTGCTCATTAACCTCATCTCTCATTTCAGGACAACGAAATAAATTTAATGTCTTTTCTTTGCCGTGCCATAAATAGTTACCTACCGTCTTTATCACCGTGAAAAACCTCCTTCAGCTTGAAGCGAAGTGGCGAAGTTGTGCGTTTGCGAAATAGCCACCTACTACGGTGGCATCGGCAGCGTCTTGCAATTTCGTACCAAACAGCCAAACACTCGTATCGCTCCCTTTTAGTTTTAGTTTGAGACATTCGTATATACGTGTGCCGGAAAGAACCAGGTCGTTACGATGCACAAGGTTCCATCCATCTTCACTCCGAGGGCGCATTTTCAAGCTTTGTCCAGCTTCCCACACTGTTAATGGTAATGAACTTCTAGGTAGTGCAATAAATAAGATTGGGATGACTGACCAACACTAATTAGTTGTGTCCCTTGATCCCATCGGCCGTAAATAGACCACTGAACGCTAGCCACCGTCGACAGCGGAGACTACAATGGTCATAAGGAGCGAAAAACAAAAAGGAAACATATGAAGAGGTGTTAATCAATTCGTTATACGACACTTGCTGGATGGATGGATACAAATAAATGGAATTCTTGTATTACATCAGGAACCGAGCGGTAACACTGTATAGAGAAGAATTTACGAACTTCGGTATGGCGGAAGCTTTCTCCACCAGCACAGTCCAACCAGATTCACGCGGGTGATATCGAAGCAGAACAAGATTCGCCCATAAATCTATGATGGATGGGACGCTACGTATTGTCCTTTTTATGCATACGACCTCCGCTATCACAGCCCGAACCGTTCGTACCATCCCGAAGTGATAAGCATTCCGGTCCACACTCGTATTTACACCCTCCACACCACCGCACATCCTGCATCCCGCTGGCTGGAGCGGTAATGAATCTAGGGCACGCACGCAAGATGCTTCTACGGCCCCGTCCCGGTCAGGGAATGTCTTCGCGGAAACGGAAGTAGAAGCCGTTGACCGCAATAGATAAAGGCTAGCCGAGGGAAAATGTGCGGAAAGAAAAACAAGGGAATTAATAGACTGCAAATAGAAAAAGTTTGTACGTGATTTTCGACCATTGTGCTCCGCGCACTACGCACCAGGAAGTTGTCCGGCCATGCCCGACGTTGACGTTGACGTTGAGTTCCTGTACCGCAAAGACCAGCACCATAGAAATCCCCATGAGGGTCGATTTACGATAGTTTGGGCGTTCGTCGCTTTGAGTCGGGACGCCAATCGATCATTCTTTGTCTCAGATGGCTCTTAATTTATGTCATTCAATTTATTAGCACTCACGCACTTTACGCACTTGGACAGCAAAAACACTGGTGTTAACAGATGCTCCGCGTACCGTTTGTCCCCCGGGGGCTAGGAAGATATCCTTTTTTTCCGTTTGTCGCCGACGCGAACATAAATACACGTGCTTTCTTAGCCGGTTGTGTAAACAAAGGAGGCCATGCGATTTTTTGACAGCTTTTGTTATCTGTCACTTTTTGGTAGCAAATCGCGCATTTTAATAATACGTTCAATATGTTTCGAAAACATGAGTTTAATACA
>JXWZ01001950.1:0-10506 GCA_000956215.1 Anopheles farauti No. 4 | reverse complement strand
TGTGGTTTGTAATTGCTGTCATCGGCCTCTGTTATGATCGCACCGGTACGCTTCATCGGCTGGGATGAGCGTCTTACATAAGCGACCTTAATTGCTCATCGCCGTCGTTGGGTGGTTTGTACGACAAGCCGTCCTAAACATTACGCTTTTTGTGCTGCGTCACATTTTCGTAATGCATCTCTATCGCGCACAGACCCACCTTGGGAAGGGGAAAGCGTATTCTTTGCGATTGCTTCAGCGGGCAGGATTAATGTCTAGCGAGTAGCGTGGGCGTTTGATTGCTTGCGGTTTATTTTCGGTAAATATCTCATCAATAAAACATTTTCTCATCCACTTCACTCAAGCTCGGGAAAAGTAAAGCAATATCGGCACTACTTCAATATTTCATAGTGCTAGTGGATGTGGTTTTCCTTCTTTTCTTCTACCACCGCGCGCGCTTCGTGCCAACCGTTTAGACTTCAGGCTTCCAGATGGTGGTGAGTAGTTTGAACGATGCCAGAAGGGGAATAAACATCGATCTCAAGTACTTTAGCACATCCTTCAGCCGAGCCGCGTCGGAGCTGATCAACGCTCGGAAAGCGGCTGAGTCGTCGTTGAAATTCATTGAACTTTACCGATGAAGTTCATCCACCCGCAGCGAGGCGGGCATGCGGTTCGATCTTCAACGAGCCGGACCGAAGTCCTTCAACAAGCCAGCCAATAATTTATCCGGTTTCGAATGACCCTGAGCCGGTGGGGATGTGTGGAAAAGACACGAACAACTTCTCGGTGTGGGTGTTTCAGTGGAAAACTTCATCGTCGCAGAATCGAATACGCTGTGGCCTTGGGAGCACGTCGTTTAATTAACACTTATTAGCATTACCTTCGGCTTCACCACTCAAGGTTGATAAGAGTTCGCACTGGGTTTGTCCCGAGGCTTGTCGAATAGGCAAAATGTCAAACGGCAGAGTATGGAAAACGAAATTTATTACCGACTCAAGACAAAATTCATCGATTGAATTGTTTCGTATGCGTTTTTTATGGATTTATGTATAGATCGATGGCTTGTGCAGGCAATGATTGTACGATGAGCCGAGAATTATGATCAACATTTAATACGGATATTAAACACCCTGTAAATAGCTCGATGGAGGGGAAATATTGTGGTGCTGGCAAGCGGTATTAAATGAATTTAATAATTTATTTTCAAGGATTTTACATCAAAGAAATGAAAAGCACTTAATGCTGAGCGAGTGGTTGTAATATCCTTGTGTAAATTATATCCCTCTACTGCAAGGAAAGCTTTTCAATTAAATTTAATTTTCAGATAAAATCCCACGGTAAACATTTCCATCGAAATGGTTTTGGCTACCACCTCCTCGGGGGAGCAAACAAAAACAATCATCCCGACTGGTTTGTTTTGCTGTCAAATTTGCTCGAAGGGCAAATGTCAAATTAATGTTACCGCGCCGGGGATAATCTGTGCGTCTTAAAGTTTGTGCACGAAAACACAAACAAACACAACGCGAGCGGGTGGGGCTGTTTCCCACCTTTCGGCAAACGAAACGAGACACCATGGTGACCATGCGGGAAAAATCTCGGGCGCACGGGAGAGTATCAGTTTCATGGGAAACGTGCCACGCGACGAGATTTGTTGCCGTGTCAGGTTCGCGAGATTCGCACGATTTGCGCCATGACTAGAAGGGCGGTTGTTTTATTATTCTAGGGGTTATACGTTGCAAACTGTAGTTTTGGTATTACTATCGGTACATTTTTCGTGCTAAACTCGTAATCAGATAATTGAGTATTGTTTACGACATTTCGGTTCGATTCTAACGAGGTTTTATAGCTGTCATCGGAGAGGTTTGAGGGGTGTTGTGGAAATATATAGAAACCACTACGCTTTACCCTTTCGCTACTCGTTCTAAAACCATTAGTATTGGTCAATAAATTATAGATCAGTGCATCGTGTTAATGTGATTGCCACTAGCTAGCTTGCACGAATGTGAAAACTGGTTGCCCCGGCTCTCTTTTCTGGCGATTAACCAGCGCAGAGTGTTGTCGTTAATGGTGTAAATTTTCGCATGTATTCCGATTTGGACATTGAAACGATTACTTTCGGTCGATATGTGCGCTGATCAGAAATTGTTAGTTTAAAATGTTTGGATAAGTTTAGCGAAAATTGTGAAATTGTTATGTGTATGTAAAAAAAAAGTATCCCTTGGAGCAACGTTATCAAAAAGCAGTTGATGGTAAAAATTAAACACGCACTGCATTATAATAAATTTTATCATTTTCAAATCAAGAATGCATATTAGTAGTTCAAGCAACTATTTTGATGAATTAATTTTCCTCGTGTTCAACGACGCTGCCTTGAATTCGTTCAATCTACCCCACATGGAACGTTCATTTTAGTGTAAACAGTTTTCAATTTAAAACTTTGCGCATATTATAAACAAAATGGGTTCTGCAAGGCAAAAACACTAACCTTGCACGCTCGCATCCAATAAAACCACCCGTTTATGCATCGTTTGCGGAAAGTAATCACAATTTCCGCTGCCGGAGCCGGAGACAAGGACGAACGAACGGGCCGAACACTCATGATGAGCTGCGCCGGTGCAACTGACGTGCGTTTTTCGCCCTGCCGCGTGTGTTCGCTCGAGTGGATGACAAAGTTGTCATGGAGAATTAGGCGCGCTGGTACACAGTTTACAAAGCACAACCGGGAGTGTGGGAGAAGCGCAGCGCTTTGCGGTGAAGCGATTGTGAAAAGTTATCGCAACAGTAGCAGCAACAGCAGCGGGCGGCAGCAACACGACTCCACGCAACGCAAATGCAATCAGTGACTCCTTCCGCGCGAGATGGCACGACTTCACTCGATGGTGATGCCAGTCAGTTGGGGCACTTTACTTACTCGTCGTCGTCGTCGTCGTCGTCGTCGGCGACGGTGGTAGCGTCATCTTTTGCCTTCCCGTGACGCCAGACGTCGCGCGCCTGCTAGTGAGCGTTTTATGCACTTTTGCGTTTTGCACTGCCAAACACGACGATGATGGGATGTATTTTTCTGCATGTGCATATTTGAGCATGCCAAACATGGGTTAGCGGTGGTGGTGTGCATGCGTAACATTTGTCTTTCGCTCGCACCGGCTGTGCAGACCGTGCGATGCGATCATCGTCTAAGGTTCTGATGGCTATTTTTTTGCCATCACTCACCCGACCACAGCATCCAATCCGATAAAGACACACGCGAATGATTTATGATGACATAATGTCCACTTATTGCAACAAAACTGTGCAGATGAGCCGCTGCGCGCCCGTTTTCCTATCCTTTCTCGAACGATGGACTGGGGTAGGGAAGCGATTAGCTTGATGGAGTTTTGTGCGCCCAGCAACGCACCCGGAAATGCAACCGCCGCGGCGTCGTTTTGCATACGGTAGGGATTTGATGGTCTATCGCATTACTTGCATCTACAGGGGGAGAAGTTTGCGGCAGTGAAATGTTTTCGATTGATTACAATTTTCACCGAACTTATGTTTAGATTGCACCGTGTTTCCGGTATCGAGATTAATGCTAATTTTTATGTGTGTGGTGGGGAGTGCCGATTGGACACGCAAAAATTAAGTTAAACAGATCCAAATATTTTCAATTTTTATAAAGTTAGGAAACTAGGTGACTCTTTAAGAACATGATCAGTTAAAGTTGAAGTCTCATAGCTAGGTAACTTGTCAGTAGCCAACGTTAAAATTATTTTCCAAGTAAATCTCGTCTCTCCCCTATTTAATGTTCAAATAGTGGTAATTGTCAGAAAAGGTAATGAATGCGTCTCGCGCGAGGAATGTACCGCAACCAGCCGATGAAACGTGGCTGACTATAGAAACCCCTGCTGCACGATGTATCCGTATGTTAAATTTTCCACCATAGCTGGGAGAAATGTACCGCCAAAGACCTCCAACCCGCCAAACCCGTTCGGTCCGGACCGACCTGAGCGAGTGCATTGAAGTGCGCTGCGGCATTAAGCGACGGAAGCAGCGCATTATGAAATGAATTTTTTTTAATTTCATTAAAAGCATTCCATCTACTACATATGAAGTTTTTTTTTTATTTTTTACTAGGCAGACATATTTTTCACTCCTGCTAAAGTTTCGCTCTCGCTGCATGTTTCCGGTGGTGCCTCTCGAGGGGGATAGTTATATCCGTTTCCGATGAGAGCGCTTTTAAGTGCGGCGGTGATGGAATTCCGTAACGGCGGAAGGAAGAGCAGCGAAGAGCGCTGAATGCGTTGAGCGAATCAGTCATGTGCGAAGCGCCGAGCAAAACGCGCCTTCGTGGGGGAAATGCAATGCGATTAAAGTGTAGAATTTCGTGAAAGGAATTCCGACGCGGCATTTTGGCGTGATGCGTGTTTGCATACCTTTCGGGCGTAATGTTTCATCCACGGACGCAGAATGATGGGCTGTCAAAAATAAGTATATTATTGTTTTGTTACAACACTCCGGACTCGCTCCATAAATAAATCAATTTATACCGGTCCCATCATCCGCTCTCACATCCAGCACAGGTCGGTGAGCAAATTCACCGCTAATCTGACAATCATTGCCCGTAATTCGGTTTGTAATCAATTTCAGTAAATCTTACCCCTTCTCCGCCGGCACTGTAGGCCGTTTTT
Source organism: Anopheles farauti No. 4 (assembly GCA_000956215.1). NCBI lineage: Eukaryota > Metazoa > Arthropoda > Insecta > Diptera > Culicidae > Anopheles > Anopheles farauti No. 4. The sequence continues at coordinate 5,860 of JXWZ01001950.1, read as the reverse complement.
ATTCCCCACCGGCAAGACGTAAATCAACCGCAGGCTATCCACCGGAGGCTCCCGGTGAAGCTGGTGCGCCGCGTAGAAAGACAATTACAATTTCCCATAAAACCTAATTAACCTCTTTTGCGAACTTTCCACGGTGGCTTCGGGGCTGCTGCGGGCTCGCGTGGAACTCGATCGGACCGCTCGCAAACGGTGCAGGAAAAGTTACGATTCCCGTGTGATTTTCGGGAGCGGCGCACCAGAGCGGCTCCCGTAGAGTAATTTCTCGAGATGAACTTTGCACATCAAAAGTTGGCGAACGTTGCGAACGAGCGCTGCTTTGCAAATGGGCAATCATTACGAGCATGTTGAGCTGTGACATCTACGCTCTTTGAGTTTGATTTATTTTTAGCGAGCATTTCTTTTTGATAGCGCATTCCAGGATCGTATCATAGGAGCAGCAGATAAACCGATTCCTTCGCCTTTTAGCAGAAAGCAACGCGATTGAACCGATATCCAGGTAGGCGGTAATTTCTCAAGGGGACGAAGAAATACTCCCTGAACTGCATCGTCTCGAATCAAATTAAAAGTAATCTTGAAGGGAAAACTTTTTAATTTCTTTTTAATTATATCAATACCTGAAAGGGGAAGCGAAGCTCTCCGACACCGGCAAATTCCCGGAGGTGACTTTTCCACGCAAGAGAGGCAACAAAAAACGCAACTTTTCAACGATTGCTACCGTTTGATAAGGGTTTGGTATAAAAAAAGGGGACGGGCCAAGGGTGTAGAATTTGTGGCATTTTCCTCCCAACACCACTACGTTTTCCATGTATTGGTGTGCGTGCGTAGCTTTGACGCTTTCCATGAAGGTCCATTCCAGGGCACGCAGCGAACGACGAACGTCGACGCGAGCTGCTGACATTTAATTTCCGTTCGTGAAAATGTGCCGCACTCATTTGCGCGGGTGATGCGGAAGGTGGAGTGGAAAGTTATATGATCGGCTCACCGATGGAAAACGGTTTGGCAAGATGCCAACCGCGTGCTAGTTGTGCAGCACGCACGCATTGTGGCGAATGCAAAAATGACGCTCGATATTCGCTCGTGAATGGAATTTTCCCTCGAACGTAATATGAACCCATCGCTGTTTGCTCATTCGAAGTGAAGTAAATACACTTTCCGAGCGAATAAGTTGGCAGTCGGCAGTGTTTTTAAACGTGCTAAGAAAAGGTTTCCTCTGCTTTTTGCTTGCCAAAGTATGTAATCTCTTCCGAAACCTTCCCCGATTTAGTTGAAGTGGAAGTAAATTAATTTTTATTCGGAACATAATTCCGCAACCGGTACCGTTGCGCGGGCAAAAAGGAAGAGGAATTTTAAAAAGGGTCCGTTTCTCTAGCGGATTGTTTTTCGCTGCTTTCACACACAATGTTGTTATTGCAGTGAGGTGCAATTAGGAGTTGGCAAAGTTTCAAATCCGGCAGAGGATTAGCGAAACACCGTCGAAAGTTGGTCGGCCCTTTGGATGGCCTCGGGGGTAGTTGCCAGGGTAGAAATAATTTCGGTTTGGTTTGTTTTTGTTTGTTTAAGTCGTGTTTTGTATTATTTAGAAAAGAATAAAATCTAGGAATGGATCAAGAGAAGTGGATTTCCAGGAGGGTTTGGAAATCAAAAGTTTTCTCGTAAATTTATTTCCATATAAAGTTTTAAAAAACTCGTTCGTGCAAATGTTTCAAATTAATCATCACAATTCATTTGAAAACAAATTTATGAAATAGTACTACTTATATTTAGGTTGTTTTGCGTAATGATAGGTCAGAGTAAACGAAAGACATGAAGAAAGAGTAGAAAAGAGACAGAAGAGAGACACAAGAGGAATCGGAACAAAAGAAGCCGTACGCCTGTGAGTTAAGTAAAAAAAAAATAGTGTTATGCATTCTTCTGCTAAGACCCAGCCGTGTATTAAAGTGCAAACATAGACATCGCTTGGTCAATTTTCAGTTACCATTATGTATAATTTCTCAGCCAGCGTGAAAAAATCTCGCATTTTCCGTTAATTAAATTAACAACTTGATCGACAAAAAAATGTAGTTAACTAAAAAAGCATAAAATTATCCGTCCAGGCGCGTCACAATGGCTTAATTGTGCAGCGTTGTAGCAATTAGAAGTGCTGACGGAGGCTGGCTGGCTCGCGCTCGCAGAAATCGACGATCGACGTCGCGAATATTAATAATCTGTCACTGCCACTGCCCGAAAGACACACGGCACGGCACCAATTAAGGCACTAAGCGTATGGGGTGAGGAATTTGTGAATGGTGGTGCAGCCCTCTGTCGGAGGGCGTGAAAATACAGAAATGGGCCACGATCGGTGGAGAGTTTGAAGAGCAAAAAAAAATGTTACCGGAGAAGGGCCGAACCGAAGGGGTGGCTCCTGCTGTCATAGCGACATGATCTCTTACTTCACCTAATACCAACCTGATCTGGCGCTGAGACTTAAAAGGGGCGTGTTCAGGTATAATCATTTGCGATATTGGTTCTTTTTTTTCTTTACCACACCCCGATATGCTGTGTCGATGGGTGGCAAATCGGTCCGTTGGGGTGGAAGCGAAAAACATAGCGTTTTTCGTTCACACAACGTCGAAGAATGATGAATTGATATATTTCACGCCAATAAAGTCACTTTTGCAATAGGATTTGTATCACGTGCGCTACATTTAAAGGCAATCGGTCGATCCACTGATCGCACATCATCATTCGAGTTGGTTAGCGCAAACTAATTGAGTTCGACTAGCGGCTCGCACACGGAAAATCGCACCACTTCCGGGGTCGTCCTCGGAACCATGCAAGCGCAACTTATGCATTTCCAAACACACCGGTTATGGACAGTTTATTACCCAATTACGGAGCCAGCGGTACTTTTGCTATCCACTTTGCATCGCGGATTTTCCGAACGTATTAGCCTCGATGGTCAGTTTTTTTTCTCTCGTTCACAATTCGTAAGCTTCCATACGAGATGGCTACGGATTTTACTCGTACCCTGCGGAAGCACTCACGCTGCACATGAAATATTACCACGTGCAGCTTTTTTGCAAGCCAATATTAGATTCTCATCGGTCCCACGCTTGGCCGGTAGCTTCGCAAGGCGCTTTGAATATGCTGCTCACCTGGAGCAGCACATGAAACTACACCGTTTCCCCACCACCTGCCGTTTGAAATCATAAAACTAAAGTAATTAAAACTATTCACCACAACTACCACCGTGTCGGGTGGGTGTACGATCGGAATGGTGCTAAATAGTGTGTTTTGTTTGTGGCAGCAGATGCGAACTTCAGCGGCGAGTTCGATTATGGATGAGAAATTTACTCCAATAAATTTAGCGGCGAATCGTGTGGGAATGACTTCGGGGAAAAGTTGTGCCTGCTCGGTTTGTTAGAAAGGCTCCCTATGTAGGTAAATGACAGCAGAGTTAGCATAAACGTTTCCTTTTTTATCACATTTTGTTTTTCCGTTTATGATGATATTTATTCAAACCATTTTTTTAAATTCTCTTTTCAGAATCTCTCTCTCTCGCCGCTTCATCTGCTTGAACGCACGAAGAATGCAAATATCTCAATCCTAATTTCCATGCACAAAATCTAACTTCTTTAGAGTCCTTTAATTGTTTTGCAAAATATCACTTCAATCGTAAAGCAATTCGTCAACGAGTGACACAATGCGACACGTCGCCAAGTTGTTGGTGCTGTGCTTTTGTCTAGCAAAAGGTAAGTTCCTTCCTTTCCCCCCTTCAACCGATTCAAATTTCAAACCATTTGTTTTTCTTTCACCCAAATAAACCGCTAACGAGGTCTCATTCCAGGTTTTCAAACGGCGTCCCATAAATTCTACCACATCTTGCGTGAGTGGAAGCGACCCGGGAACCGCCGTCGAATCACTTTTGTTTTCGTCACGCCATTAACTACCGCGAATTAACGCCCTAATCAGTGATTAATGATTGACTGGCGCGTTCTGCGCCACTCATTTGTAACTGCCACCGGAGTTACACTGGTCAGGGTGAAGTTTTCCGTGCTAGTTGCGTGTCACTCGTAGTGCTGGAAGCTTTTTTAAGTCCTACTTTTTTTTTCTTTTAAGTAAAGAACACACATTGTAGCGAACGTTCTTAAAAGTGAACTTTCTCTGGGAGATACTTTAAATGGTCGAACAATTATGGGCACGCCATGCCTTGCGCCTGTCACGCCACGTAGGCAAAACTGCATCAAGATGCCGGCCGTCATCAGAGGGACAATTTGTGTTCCCCAGTGCACCATACACACACACACACACACACACACACACACACATTACAACATCGCATTTTCTTTCCCATGCCGCTACGAACGTTGTTTTAGGTCAGTACGCCCAACCGAGCCGCCCCGAAAGAAATGGTTATGTTTATGCAAATGTCATTACACCGCAGCCGGAAGCAAACCACCGGCTCCTCCAAGCAATGGAGGAATGGACGAACCGGAGACGGCACGGAAAACTTTAATGAAAAGTGCCATCTAACCTACGAAATAATTTTCTTCGCTCCACTTTTGCGGTTCACTTTGGGCGTAGCTCTTGCCGTACCGAGCGGTAGCGGTAACTTTATGACCTCCACGGGGTTAACAGCGCTATAAGTGGCATTCGATTCGCACCGCTCCATACACAAGGCTATCTTGCGTTACAGGGAAGGGACACGGACAGAAGGAACGAAAAAAAACGGTGAGGCCGAAGCAGGCAATTTACCAGCACAATAAACGCAACGAGCAACGACGATGAACGACATGCTGCAGTCGCTGTCGGGGCTCGTATGCGTCTGGAAGTTGGAACTCGTGCAAGTTATGGAACTTTGGGCGTGAGTAAATAATCGGCTCCTGGAAGATGTAGCCCGCAACGGGCAGGGGAAGGGTAGATTAAATAATGTCACGGACGTGCCGGTGGTTTTGATAGCGAGAAAAGGCGAGAGGGGAGGGAAGAAAGTTTGAAAGATCAATTTATTTCTATTAGAGGCACTTGCTTCTGGAAGGATTTCCTAAAGACTTACTTTCGGAAACATTACCCCCAAAAAAGAAAGGACAATTTTCCACAACAAATTTCATTTGTTTGGGGTAATTTTTTCCTCCCCTTAAAGTATCGGCATCCTCAAACTATTACTTGAAGATGCTTTTACGGCGCACTTTCGTCAAGCCAATTCACTTTAGGTGACGATGATGACCGTCTAGGAATGGGTGCGGGGAAAAATGCCACCACACTCCCCACCAGCACGATAATAGGACAGTAATGGTCCTCTTCCCAGCATCCGGTGCCGGTAGCAGGTGTGTCTAGTTTGTAGCCAATTTCCGATAACAGCATTAGAGTGTCGACGAGGGAGGAAAGAAAGGTTACAATCCAATCCGAAAGGCACCTGGAAGTGTGTGTGTGCGTGTGTTTGTGACAAAACGTCGTCTCCGTGCCTTTTGTACGGGTAAAAATAACAGCCCCCCGCAACTTGAGGTATTCTTACTGTACTGCGTGCTGCCTACCTTTCGGGCGCACCAACCCAATAAAATACCTGTGTATGTTCCATTGATAGGAATTTACATAAATTCCCATTTCGGCAGCACCTTACGGTTGCCATGCGAGCTTGTTGATTATACGCTGCCTCCAGTGAACGCTCCCGACGTGCTCTTACATTGCGAAGTACCGCCAATTATCGACTTTTACCGAGCCCGTGTGTCTGTCGGCCGTAGCCATCGCCTTCGGGTATGGCGAAAGTTTTGTTTACCCAACCCCATGCGCTTGGGTTTGGCGTTTTTTTGTTGTACTGTAGCCATTGCTGCTTCCTTTCACTTCTGTTTTTCCAGAATTCGGTCATTCTTATCTTGCTCCGCAC
>JXWZ01001948.1:0-20243 GCA_000956215.1 Anopheles farauti No. 4 | reverse complement strand
TGCTGCTGCTGCTGCTGCTGTTGATCCTGCTCTGGCTGTTCTGGCTGTTGTTGTACATCTTCCTGCTTAGCCATGGCTGCTCTTGTGGCACGTGTATTGCGCACCCGGCTCGGTGTTATTGAATCCGGTTTATTAGGTTTGCGTTTGGTGTCGCTCTTTACTGGTGACACTTTCAAATCTTCCACCGTGCTCGTTGCTGTCTCCGTCCTGAACGATTGCTTCTCATCTGGCACGGCCTCGCCGTCTCGAGTGGGCACTGAGGCAGAAACCTCCATCGCACTCGTTTCGCACTCGCCCTCCGATTCAGATTCGTACTTGCGTTTGTTAAAGGACCGCTGCGCCGGTAGCTCCATGTGCAGTGGACAGGTGACGTTCTCGAATAACCCCGCCAATGGTTCCTGACATACAACACCGCTCTTCTCGATGCCACAGGCACGGAAAAGCACCTGTTTCTTGTCCTCTAGGATGTGTTTGCGGCAGTGTTTGCAGCAGGGTAGCGTTCGTTCACCACACTTCACACCCCCTTCAGTGTACGCACACTTTGGCAGTGACGGTGGCTTCTGCTGCAAACCTTCCGTCGCCTTGGCTCGTTTCTCCAGGTACTTGCGCTGCAGGATCGCCTCCACACCGTGCTTGCGGTGATAGCGATACAACCCCTTCAGCTTCTCGTACAGCAGCCGTTCCCGGGGTGTTTGCTTGATCTGATCATAGATGCTGCAGTGAATGTCGCGCTCGGTACGCTGCTCTTTCAAGTAGCTACGGCGCCGTTCGCGCAACACATGCTGCAAACGGTGCACCTGCTCGATGTACAGCGTCTGCAGACGGGTTAGCTTCTCCTTCGTGATGCGCGTTACCTCCTCGGCCGTGTAGATACCGGCGTGCTTTAGCGGATCATCGCTCTGCGAATCGACACTCTCGTTATCGGAATTGTCCATCTCGTGACCCTTCCAAGACGATCCGTACGTTGGAGGATGGTGCATCGGTGACTCATCGTCGCTGCTAGAGTCGGAAGCATAGTCAAGAACGATGCGCCCGGAATCGTTTATGGTCGTCACATCCACGTCAACTGGTAGATCAGAAGAATCAGAACACAACAGAATATTTAGCTATGTAGACTAGTACTACGTGATATGTTTTAAAATTGTAAAAGAATTTGTTTTAATTGACTAACTGCAAGTTGGATTGTATAGATTCGACTTTACTTCTTTACCCAGCGTAGTCAAAATGTGAGGAAGTTCTGCGTAAATCAGCATAGCCATGAATTCCAACCCGTTCCAAAATGGTTGTGAGAAACGAAAAGGCAGCAAGCTTCAACTGCGACACATGGCGTGATATGTATGACCAATTGCGAACAACGATCAACAATGGTTTGTCAAATATTTTTCTGTGCAGATTTGAGAAAAAGTAATTGTGTAATTGAACTAACTACAGTGATAAACACCGAACACACCAGTTCGAAAAGTTCATGTTTTCTGATCAGGGTAGATGCCTCATACAAGTTTCCACAATGGAAACGCATTGTATCGCTCGTATCAGATTAGTGTGCTTAAGCCGTAACGTAAGCTTTCCAACGATTTCAAGCGAATCAAAATGAATGCGTACTTATTGAAGACAGTCACTTAGAATTAATTATTCAAACAAGTAATTTCATTACCTTGGTAATTACAAGTTCGTAATGATAACAGTTCAACCGTTTAATACAAGTGCATTGAAAAAAAAAATGATGAAATGCTTTCAACGTTTTCATCGCCTTTAAAAGAATGATTCATTTTCTCATAACTGAGCAGACTTAAAAGCAAAGAAAGGATGCGTTCACTAAACAGTCAAACAGTGAAAGTATTGTTTGACATAAAGTAGGCTGTGCCTTTTTTTCAAAAAGATACATTCACAGTTACAAATACGTCAGACGATTGATGCGATCATATCATCCCGGAACTTAAAGGAAACAAAAAATGAAATGAAACACTACACGATATAAAAAGCGGTCGGGTGGTTTAGGTTCGCTCGCAGCACACAGTAAGAATATGAAAGGACTCGTACTACTAACGCTGCTTGTGGCAAGCACGGCCTTTCTGGCCGCAGGACAGAACGTAAACGTCGTGGTGACGGTCAACACGGACGGCACGATAACACTGGCCAGTGCCGATGGTTCGCAGAGCATTACCGTTTCGGCCAGCTCGCCATCGCTGCTAACTGATTTGACTGCGCTGATCAACACAATCATTGCTAGCGCATCCACAACGGCCGCTACTACAGCAGGTACTACTGTGACAGCACCGGTAACCGCTGCCACGACGGCTGCGACAGCTGCGACTACGGCTGCCACGACTGCACCAACGACCGCTGCGCCAACCACTACCACTACGACAACCACGGCCGCCCCAGTGATCGGATCGTGCGGAAGAGGGGGCGTTGGAGGACGCCTCGGTATTGGCATTGGAGGACGCGTCGGCATCGGTGGATTATTGGGAGGAACTCGTACGGGTACGGGCGTTAACGTTAGACCTGGCATCATTCCCGGTGTGATCAATCTGCTCGGCAATGGCATTAGCTCAGGCATCAATCTCGTCGGCAACGTACTCTCCGCCAAGACCAACTTCGAGGGACGCAGCTTATACAATGGTGGCACCTTAACTGGTGGATTGGCACAATCGACCGGCAATGTAGTGGGAGGTGCCGTAGCAAGTTTGGGTAACGTACTTGGTGGTCTACCTCGCCTAGGAGGTTCTGCAACGGTGAGTGCTGGGGGCACTAGATATCTGCGTCCAATCATTGGTGGATGAATAGCGAATAGCAGCGTTTCTAACTAAACTACTTTAACTAGGAGATGATGCCACATTCGAAATGATACACAATACAACATATTTCTGCAAAAATGATCTCTGTTGGCGTTCATATGGTTCACTTACCGAAAGGATCAACCGATGGTGTCACAACGTCCACATCCGTCTCGTCGTCGTCTTCGTGCACGGTTATCTTCAGCGGTGTGCCGCTTCCCAAGTAGTGTTGTTTGTTTTTGTCAACCTTTACATGATGCGCCAGCCCGTGGAGTAACGTTTCCGTCGTTTCCACCGGGACCAGTTTGCCGATGGTGGACTTTGTCTTCATTAGCTGAGTCTGCCGGCTGTGCTCGAAACAGAAGTTCGAGCCGTAGTCTTTCTTCGCGTCATATTTCGGCGATGGTTCCAAACAGCGGCGCCCATTTGGGAAGGCGTACTCGCATTGCTTGTACGGTGCATTTAGATCTTGCAGGATGTGCCGGAAGCAGTATGCGTACGATTCCACTCTCGGCAGTGTGCACTCGTACTGGGTGTTGGCACACACCTTCGCTTTTTGTTCGATTTCCATCTGGATTTGGGTCCGCAGGGCCTGTGCCTGATCCATGCCTGTGCCAGAAGTGTTGCTGCAAGCACTAGTTCCACTGCGGTTCGTTACTCGCCCCGTTTGCAAGTGCGTTGGTCCCATCGGTGTTATGTAAACAAATTGGGATAATTTTGTTGTGAAATTATCAATCACAAGCACTTAAAAACAATATTTGGTTTCTTGTTCTCCGCGCGTTGGGTGAGAAAAAACACGCACACTCTAGAAAAATGACGCTTTGGGAGATACCCACAGACAGATCGTCAGTTCCCCAAAGAACATGCTGGCGTTACGCTGGGCGTTACGTTTTGCGTATGTCAAACACGTTCTTCCAGGGGGCGCGCTACGCTGGGATATTTTATAAATATTGCTTTCATAAAATGCAATGTATGTACGGTATGCATTTCCATTGTTTTCTTGCCAGATGCCAAATTTGCCAATAAAGTGTCTGTATATAAAATAAAATACAAAAAATCTCCCGTTTGTTGTCTTATAACAATGGGTAAGTGACGCTAGTGTGTGATCAAAATTGGATCGCGTTGCTCATTGGGTTCCTCGTAGAATGACACATTGCACATTTGACAGCGCCGTTGTGTGTGTTGTGAGGTCGGCCATTACGGAATGAAAAACATATTTGTGGAGTGCATTTTCTACACCAAAATAATACCATCCAACTCACATACCACCAACTGGATTCGGTTGCCTTGCCTTCCTAAACGTGCCGCCAAACGTTTCGGATAGTTTTCCAGCACAGCAACGGCGTTCCAACGAGTGCACGACACGATTTTCACAACCCGGGCCCAAAGCAGCACACACAAGCGCCAAGCGCCAGACCAAGAACGCGTGAGCGGGAGCGAGAGGGATAGCGAAAGTCCGTTGACAAGAAACGAGCAGCAAAAACGGCACGACACGACGTAAGAAAGCTCTCACACTATCTCGCATCTGCTCTTTCACCGTGTGCGTGTCTCCCTCTCGCCTTGAATTGCATTGCGGTCCAAATGGCGTCTTGGAATAGCGGCGTGACGACACACGGGCAGCAATGAAAATGATAAAATAATCTCTCTCACAGCATACTTACTTCCCGTATCACATGCACCGCCAGCGCGAATTACCAATTCGACCGCGTGCTTTGCGAGCTGTTCGCCCGATGGCTAGCATAGCAGGTTGCGTTCCGCTGCTCCAATCCATTGGCACGTAATAAGGGTTCCTCCCCCCACCCAGGCTCCCCACTATCCCATCATTCCTGCGCAGGGTCACCAACACTAGTGTGGCTGGCCATCCTAAAAATTTCCTACGTGACGACGTTACAGCAACCGATGCAAAACATGAATCACGCTGTTCACGCTTGATCGCCATATTTTCCGAAAAAAGAAGGTCTATGTGGTGTGTGAAGTGTGTATATGAAGACGGATGTGCGTTTAACGGTACACGCGGAGTGTGGTAGTGTGTGTGTGTGTTGCGTATGGGTACGTGCGGTCGATAAACGTAGTGCGTGTGAGAGAGTGTGCGTGCATGTACGTCGTATAACTACGCACACATTGTCAAACGAGGCTTGTGGAAAGTGTAGCGCACATAGGCGGTGGTGTTGGTATCATCCCAGTAGGCGGTTTGTATGTTTCCCAAACGTCACCACCAGCGCGTGCACAGTTCCGATGGATAAACACAGAATTATAAACATAATTTGGTACAACATCCGGCGTTTCGTTTGATGTATGAAACGCAGCAAAAAAGTCTGAACTGACCAACGAGAAAACACAATCAACAACATACAAACACACACACATGTGTTGCGAGCACAACCGGGATGAAAGAAGGCTCGTTAGGCAAGGTTGATCGATGCGTGCAGGACATTTTCCGAAAATCATCTGTTCTTCACTGTTAAACAAGAAGTTTCTGGCGGAAGTACAGAGAGAGGAACATTCGATTGGTGTTTTTAGTTCGCACTGAAGCACACGCATTTGGTTTCCACCCCGGCATCTGCGGGAGGGAAGTGGGAAGAAGACGTCCAGTCACCACGAACCTTCTTCTGAGCCGCGCCAGCTCGATGGCTTCTGGTGGTAACGCGAGCGGAACGACGACGGCGACCAAGAACGATGACTCGAAGTGGTATTTCACGGCCGAGCAACTCAACAGCTCACCGAGTCGCAAATGTGGCATGGATGCGGATCAAGAGCTGATGTGCAGACAACGGGCAGCCAACTTAATACAGGATATGGGTCAGCGGCTGCAAGTGTAAGCACAGAAACACACCCGACAAAACATATCCGCAAAAGCTAATCACACGCAAAACACACCTCCCGTTTGTTTGGCTCCGCAGATCTCAACTGTGCATCAATACGGCCATCGTTTACATGCATCGGTTTTACGCATTTCACTCTTTCACTCAATTCCATCGCAACAGCATAGCTGCAGCAGCACTTTTCCTTGCGGCGAAGGTAAATGGACGCCTGGACTTATATACAAACAACAACAAAAAAAATGGGAAAACGATTACTAATGCTTGCGCCCACGGGATACTATTCACAGGTCGAAGAGCAGCCACGGAAGTTGGAACATATAATTAAGGTAGTGCACATTTGTCTCGGACTGGAAGCGCCAGATCCTATGCGGGAAAGTTACGCCGAGCAGGCGCAAGATCTGGTGTTTAACGAGAATGTGCTGTTGCAAACGCTCGGTTTTGATGTGGCCATCGACCATCCACACACCCACGTGGTAAAAACGTGTCACCTGGTGAAAGGTACTGACGAACATTCTAGAAATCTGTCACCACAGAAACCACAGGCTGAGACTTATGTTTTCTTCTTTCCTCTGTTCCTTAACAGCTTCCAAAGATTTGGCACAGACTTCTTACTTTATGGCATCCAATAGGTTCGTGTCTGAAAATCGATCCATACTTGGTTGTTCGTCATTTTAACGTAATTTTATGAACGCTTCTTCCAGTTTACACCTTACAACCATGTGCCTGCAGTACAAACCGACGGTCGTAGCTTGCTTTTGCATACACCTAGCCTGCAAATGGTCCCGATGGGAGGTAAGTTTTTCGGTCGTTTATTTCTCAGTGAAAGGTTCCGTATTATGGTAATGTTAAACAACTTTAATCGAAGACAATGAATGAAGTTTTCCTTTTAAAACATGGTAGATAGGAGTTTTTTAGTCTCGCTGAACTTTACCAAAATGTGCCTAGTTCAATCGGGTACATTCTACCAAGCAAATTTACTATGTTGTCCTTTAAAAAAACACCTCGAATATCTTTATTGCTTACATCTGAAAAATAGATTCCACAGTCGAACGAAGGACGCCATTGGTTTCACTACGTTGACAAGTCGGTAACGCTAGACCTCCTGAAGCAACTGACGGACGAATTTTTACACATATTCGATCGCTGTCCGACGCGATTAAAAAGCAAAATGAAATCAATGCGAGGCGATCCGGGAGCGGTAAGTGTGCTCTTCACTGTTCATTATTCGGTCTTTGACTCTGAAATGGTGTGAATTGCTTAATTAATCGACAGGAGGAATCAGGAAGACGAGCAGGTGGTAGTAGCAGCAGTAGTAGTGGCAGCATAATGGTAGCACCGTCCTCCTCTTCCTCGTCCGTACCGCGTGGGATCGATGAGAGTGGCAACAGTTCCACCGCATCGTCCACCTCTAGTCACCACCGTCTAAAGCAGACTTCCATCCGTAAGTATTTGTGAACGGGTGACGTTTGTGTTGGTAAAAGTAGCTTATCGCGGATTGTATTACCTATCCAGCCGATATGATGAAACAGCACGGGATGTCATCGTCGTCGGGAAGTCACCAGAAAATTGGTTCCTCCTCCGGTTCAACGTCGTCGAGTTCCGGATCACGATCGCGTTCGGAACGGCCACCAGTGGGAATGTCAGGAGCGCAACAGCAGCAGCATAAAGGACCACCATCACACCGAACCAGCATGCAGCAGCCGTCGTCCGCATCATTGCCACCGAATGCCTCCAACTCTTCCTCCTCTTCGTCCTCCACCCAGCGCTCGAGTTCTCAGGGATACCAGGGACACGATGGTGCCAAGTCGCGTCAGCCACCTACAGGCGCAACTGTTGCACCATCGTCTGGCACTTCCTCGTCGTCCATGCATTCCGGATACAGTCAGTCGAAGGCAGAAAGCCGTCACAGTAGTAGCAGTAATAGCAGTAGCATTAGCTCCGGTGGACAGAAGCTACCACCAAAACCCCATTCGTCCACTTCCTCCTCATCGTCATCGAGTGCCGGTGGGGCTCCTATGTACAATACAAAACACCACCAGCAGCAACAGCAGCAACAACAACAACAACAACAACCGTCGCAGCCTTCCTCCTTGTTTTCACATCCCCCAAGCTACAACCAGTCGATCAGTGGCCGTGGCTCGAATCTACCATTGGTAGTCGATCAGCAAACGGTGTCGAGTGGTAGCAGCGCACCAATGGGAGGAACCAATCAAACGAAAACGGAGCCCTCCTCCTTCCGATTGCTGGACGAATCGATCGGTCGGTTGCCGGATCCGATGCAGATCTGTACGCCACCGAAGCAAAGCAAACCTTCGTCCATCTTCAGCCCCGACTACAAGGACGCACAGAGCGAGTCGTTGCAGAGTGTACCTACGAGTAAGTCGTCGCGTTCGAGCAGCCACTTTGGCAGTAGTAGTGCATCCGGTCCGACCACCGGAGGAACCGATCGTTTGCTTAAACCACCCAAGGGCAGTCCCAGCGGGAAGAAGCAACAACACCAGCAGCAGCAACAGCAACAACATCATGCTGGATCACGTTCACAGGAAGCCGCCCAGAAGAAGGAGCGTCGTATGGAGAGTCTCGCCGGACAAGCACCGTCGTCGGGGAAACATCCGGCACCGCTAATGTCCCACGAGGGTAAAAAATCGCTCCTCCCACCAGGTAGCAGCAATAGCAGTAACACCAACATCAATAGCAATAGTCACATCGGCAGCCACGGTCTGAAGCGAATGCTGGATGGAACGATTGTACCATCCACAGCTGCAAACGACACCGGTAACGGCGCGTCGGCAGCACCATCCGCCACAGCATCTCAGGCGACAAAACGGCCCAACCCGAACAGTGCCGAGCAGGTGCGCCAGGAAGATGGTACTGACTTTCGAGAACAGAAAATGCGCCGTACAGCGGAACCACCACCGCCAACCTCGTCATCGTCGTCGTTCCTTTCGGGCCCGGGTGGTTCACCTTCCGACCAGCTGTTCAACTCATCATTCGACCTGGCTAGCACGTTCGACAAGATGGACGATTCGTCCTCGCTTTTTAATTTCAACGATTCCTGCTCGCTGTTATCACAGCCGCTGCTGAGCGACTCGAAACCATCGCTACCGCTGGCGAAGAGTGGCGGCATCTTTAGCAACACGATCAACGGCGTCGAGACGAATGCGGCGTTCGTGAGCAGTCTGCTGAAGGAGAGTCTATGCAGTGAGACGCCCAAGTTCGGTTCGCTGTACGGGGGACCGTCCACGTCGACGGGGGATGGTACTGGTGGCCCACCTCCACCGACCAGTGCACCCGATACCAAGCCAAGTGCCGATGCAAGTGCTCCGGTTAATGCTCCCCCACAGTCTCAGCAGCTGATCGATACGAAGCCACCGATTGCGTCGATCGATAGTTTACTAGCCAATCCAGCCGCTCCTGCCCCGGGTCAGCAACAGCCGAGCGTATTGGGTGATGCTCCACCATCCTATCCGTGGGTGGCGACCAGTGCAAATGACGCGTCCAGTGGGGCAGCTTCTGCGAGCGTCCAGCCAGTTCATCCACAACCCGCCACCGATGTAACGACTCTAGCGACGGTCGCAACGGCATCGACAGCCTCCGATCCCGACACGGATCAGGGCGGTCATCGGTCCAAGTCGGAGAAGAAAAAGAAGAAAGAGAAACACAAGAACAAGGACAAGGAAAAGTCGAAAGATCGCAGTGACCGGGAGGAGAAGAAGAAGCACAAAAAAGACAAAGACAAACACCGCGACCGGGAGCATCGGGATCATCGGGAGAAGGGTGATCACCATCGTGGGGTGGGTGGTTCGTCGGCGGACGGTAGCACGGGTGTTGGTGGCGATCAGGCGATACCGCCCGGTCCGATCAAGATTAAACTTAATCGTTCCATTATTCCACCGGCTGTCGAGGGTGGTGCTGGCGGAGGCTCAGTGAACGATGGTCTGAAGATAAAGATACCGAAGGATAGGTTATCCGGTTCGTCCACGTTACCGAGTGCCCCGGTAGGTGCCGTTTCCCATGCTTCCGGGGCGGCAGCCGCGTCAGCCACGGGACCACCCGCACCATCCGTTTCGCTGAAGCTGAAAATTTCGAAGGATAAAATTGAACACTACAACATCGGCGGTTCAAGCGATCCGAACGTGGGAGGTGGAATGGCACAGCAACATGGTGCAGGTGTTGGATCAGTCGGAATGGGCAGTGCGTTGGGTATCGGGGGCGTGGCACCCGTCAGTGGAAGTAGTGGCAGCAGCAGCAGCAAAAAGAAGGACAAGGAACGTGATAAGGATCGGGACAAAAGTAAATCGAAATCATCATCATCTAACTTGTCGTCGGATCATGGCAATCGTCAAAATGGGAGCGGCGTATCGAACGCCGGTAACAGCAGCAGTAGCAGTAGTAAATCGTCTAGTAAGGTGAGTGGTTTTCGAGGTGATACATTCTACCCGAAGGCTCTATTACTTTTGCTGTTTTGTCAGATGTTTTTTTTTCACGATATTTTAGAAATTAAAGATATTCCTACCGCCACTTTCTTTCACTTATCCGTTGCAGAATATAGCAAATGTGCAGCAGCAACAAGCTCAACTGCAGCAATACGGAATGATGTCAAATACAAATCAATCAGCAACGACATCGTCAATGAACGCTGCCGGAATGGTCGCCGGTGGCATGCACGGTGGCTATCACCATCAGCCCGGTTTCGACTATTTACAGCAGCAACAAACGGTCGCGAATCTACAGCACCAACAACAGCAACAACAACAGCAGCAGCAACAGCAATACTATTCCCAATATGGGCAACAGCAGCAGTACAGCCAACAGCAACAGCAACAGTTCCACCAGCAAATGGTCGCGTCAGTCGGTGGAGCCGGTACGATGTTGCTAAACGTCCCTTCTGGCGGCACCGTCGGCGGTATGATTGGTAAGCTTCCTGGGCAACAACAGCAGCAGCAGCAGCAGCCGGGCACGAGTATGCACCCATCGTTTTCATCCACAGCGTACTATTACGGTGGAGCACCGACCGGTGCGGGTGGTCAGGGTGGTGCAGGCGGTGGTAAAAAATAAGACTTTTAGCTACTACTAACAACCATGGTTTGGCTCCTTTATTTCCTGAAAGCTAGGAATGAGCGGTTTTTTATATTGTGTTTTCGATTGTTTTCACACCGTCGGTGGGCTTTGACTTCGGTGTGCCAAAACCGAGCGGTTTTATATTCTTTTTTTTTTAAATCGTGTACTCTCTTCGGTCCGCACTACACACATCGAGTTTGTGCTTTTTTTTTGTTTCATTGTAGTAAATATGACACTCGCTCAAAAGTTTGACAAAAAATTAAGCCGAATTGGTTGAATCCCCTTCGGCGGTAGGTTTTTACGAGCCGAGTTGTATCACGAAAAAACTCGCTGTGAGATGTTATTTGACATTCATTTGGTATACTTTTATCGGTAGCTATTTCACGTATAAGTTTCTTAGCAGTACGGCTATATTGAGAAGTATTTGGTAATTCAGATATTTGGAGCTGCTACTTGTCGTACCGTAGCCGGAAGGTTTTGTGCCCGTAATCACCCGTATGGTACCAGGCAACCGTGATGTCGCGTTAAAGCGATTGATCCAGACCGATTGGTTTGCGGAAACTGTATTAAAAAAATACACGACAAGAACTTATCATCTAGAAGCGTAAGGAAACGTACGCATGAATATGTGCATGTGGGAGTTGCTGTTATCTGTATGTTGTTAGGAAAGGAAGGAAAAGAATAAAACGTAAAATGATGTTGATGAATCGCTTAATTTCTTGAAGCGAATTTTTAAAAGCCCAAGTCGTTCGTGAACTTTTTTTTTAAATGTACGTTAAAAGGATGTTTTCATCAGTACTGGTTCGATTTACCACTGAAAGATACGCTTGTCTACTCGTTTTTCATTGTTTGAGCGTGTAAAGTTCGGATTTTTAAATTCGATACTGTTTGTTCCTATCTTACAAACCGTTGTTTTGTCCGCTGTCCATTTTAAATTGGCTCTGTTTGTAACATAGAGTAGATGTACCGATTGCTGCGTTACCATTGAAAACATCCCAATATTAAATATCGCAGCACTACCTTTTGCAATGCGTGCTACAGCTAAACTAAATACATTTTCATGTATTTTTCCCGTTTCGTTCAAAAGTACAAAATTATAACTACGTCCTAGAAACCCTCTCTTTGTATTTCAATTGCAGTCCCTTTTCTCATACAAATTGGCACGGCTTGAGCTTGGCGCCTGGTTGCATGTATTAATATTACCACTGCCCGTTTCATACATCAGCAATGCATTTTCTTTACTAGCAACAATTGGTACACATCACACCCACTGCAATTGGGAACGACACTATTTTTGTGCGAAAGCTTCTCGAACTTTTGGTCAAATTGGTACATTTTCGAAGACTTTTTTTTGTTGTCAATGCATACGATCAAGGCTGGGAGCGAGCGATTTGATTAAACATTTGTTAGTGGTTTAAATTAAAAACTTTGCAAAAGTATAAGACTTTACGTGAGAAGCAAGCGTGTCGAAAGCTCAAAGTTGGAAAAGTGTCCAATGGCACCTTAAAAAAACCTGTTAGTGTTGGCTGGTCTACCTATGTTAGAGGACACTGTAGAAGATACGATTTAAGCGTAAACTGGAGCTAGTAATGCTACACGTACTACAACAATGATTGCACGCTACTGTGGCGGCAGCAGCAATAGTAGTTGTATCTGTATAGAACGATGATGAAGGTATAATTTTAAGATAGCAAATGATTTGTACTCGGGTATTGATCCAATCGTGCGTTGGACGGAAAGCGAAGAAGCCATTGAAATGCGACCCAAAACTTGCGACGAGCGTTGACGAACTTCCTAGAAGTGTAATTTCGATTTTCAAATCATTATCAATCTTCTAAACACAAATTAAACACACACACAAACAAAAATCGTATTATTAATAGGAAGTTTAAAAAAACGGCACTGGCCATCCTCATCAAATCCCGTTGGTTCATCCTAAACTTGGACAGGCGGGAATGTGAATTGGACGGACATGGATGGCGCCGAATCCTAGATCTGAAAGGTCCAGGATTGCCACGAGGTACGGTTATAGACACGGAAGACGGTACACAAAGAATACTGTGAACCGTTTGTAGCTTCCGAATGAAGAGAAACCGTTCCAAACGTTGGTACAACAAGTGTTAGCGAAAACAACGAAACATGAAACCAAGCAGGCAGAAAGAGAAAGGTGGGTGGGTTCCACATCCTCCACCATGACTGGAGAAAACGTTTTCTGAAAACGTAAGACATAAAGGATGATCGTGCATATTAATACATTTACTCGGATCGGTACCACACAATCCCATCGGGGCCGTCTCCAATCTCCTCCTAACGAAGGAGTGATTAACCAGCTATGGTGGTATAAAAAAAAGTCTAGTAAGCCAATAACATAGCAAGCAGATAAGACCGTCATAGGTCATAGGAAGAAGAAGGAGAAGAAGTGGGAAGTGAGATGCTGATTTCCTTCTCGTTCTAAACACTGGTTTGGGGAAGAAGCTAATGAACAACTATACAAAAACAGTACAATCTACTCCACACCAACAGACATACATATTCATGCATACTTACCAGCATTAGCACGGGCGATACATACAGCACCGGATTACGTTTTGGTGGCTATCCTCCTAGCCTTCGGTAGACCTTTCTCCTATTTTTGTTTTACACTTTTTGCATTCATCTCCATCGAAGAGTACGAGTATGATGTCAGTTCAAAGATAAAATTGTGAACATCGAGTGTGACGCCGGAGTAAAGGACCGATTTGAAACCGTTGTTGTACCGTGTTTAGAATGCACGTCTGGAAGGATGGCGCTGCGGGCCAAACAACACTATCCTACTTGTAACAATGCAACATAACACTATTGGAAAGTTTCCCTTACGGAAGAAGAAACTAAAACAACATATAGAGCAAGTTAAAACTATTTAACTACAAATTGCGAGTAGAGCGTATGCTACACGACCTCTCTCATATACTACCACACAGCCACGCTCGAATACAGGAGCGATACAAAGTACTACTGCAAACGATTCCCACTATTGAAGCCACAAACACACAACATAACACAAATACTAACAGTGGCATACACGAAGCAGAACACACAGTGAAACAAAACACTCGAACTGATAAGTCTGAATTAGATGGAAACTTTAGTAGACGAATGGTTATAAAACGCGGAACTCGCATTCATCATGCGCGATAGTTAGTCCAAGAGAGTGAGAACGAGGCAAGATAAACAAAATAAAAATAAAACAACAAAAAAATCACTAAAAAACGAATCGAAAGTCGAGGGGCAAACTAAACAGGTATCGGAAAATTGAAAAGAAGACAAAAAAAAACAAAAATATATATAACTAATTTGTTGAAAAGCTAAACATCGTCAGAATCCTTCCGTAATGTCTGTAAAAATAGGAAAAAAAAACGAGATAAACAAAAACAAAACAACAGACGAGAACGCGCTTTTTTTCATTCAACGTTGCTGTTATATGTGTTTTGCGTAAAGTTGTCCACATTGTCCCTAGATTTTATTTTTTTTGTTGGGTCTATTATTTCGCTTTTACTTCGCTTATTATTATTTTATCTATTCCTTTCAAACACAGGAATTGCGAGCGAACGTTGGATGTAATTCCGACATAGTAAACGATTTATAGTTCCTTCCCGTTCTGTTCAAACGACGAGGAGCTCCGTTCGTATACACTAAAGAGGTAGCTTGTAGAGTACATTATATAAGTTTATAGAGGCAGGCTATTTTATGGCTTTGTAACGAGTGTCCCAGATTCGTTCTCGCGAATATAATTTAAAAAACGAAAAAAGAGATATCGATAAAGAAACGTTAACAAGCCACAAAAGTAGCATATATTCAAACGTCGTGTATATTAACTAAGTTCCCCCCGGGTTCGCCTGTACATTTAATGAGCAGAAAAGCGTGCCGTCATCTAATTTTGTATTAATTTAGTGCGAGTTATGAGTTATGCGTTCAAGTGTTGAGTAAAATAAAAAAATCGAAAAGGGTCCTGTATTAAAAATGTGTTGTTCTTTTATCCAGTGGTGGCGGAGTTCCTTCAGTGGGAGCGTTGCATGCAAGTCTTTTCGGTGGGTTATACATGTGTATGCAAGATCCGAATTAATGTCGGCCAAGTTGATAGCAAGGTGGGTTTGTTTCATCATACCGCATTCATTATGTGGGATAATACACCCATTTACAAAACTCTGATATAGAGTTGTCATTTTCAGTGTTTTAAAATTTAAAAGCCAAAATCATGTTTTAGGTGTGCGATATTTCAATTGTTACGTTCTTCTCGTTCTCCTTCTCATCTAAATAATGTTACTCACCAGTGATTCACTACGGTCGCCGGACACTGTCTCACCAGCAAAACAAACTCTCACTTTGCTCGCGAGACTTTGCTGCAGCTCACATGCCCGCGTACACCTCATTTCCGAACGA
Source organism: Anopheles farauti No. 4 (assembly GCA_000956215.1). NCBI lineage: Eukaryota > Metazoa > Arthropoda > Insecta > Diptera > Culicidae > Anopheles > Anopheles farauti No. 4. Next base: position 5,164 of record JXWZ01001948.1, on the reverse strand, counting down.
ACCGTCGCCGCATGCGCAAGGCTAAAGACACCGCTCGCTTGGTGAGGTTGCACCAGCCAACGTACGAACTGTTCATCAACGAGCATAACGTAGCAAGCTGTGTGGGTTGTGTGGTGTTTATTGAGTTTGTGTTGATCTCGCGTGAGGCGAACAAACAGTGCAAAACTCCACGTCGTCCACCCGTTGTACGCACCGGTGTAGTTAACGTTTAGGTATAGGAAAACCCCCATACAGGCTGTACAGGCTGTTGGGCAGTTAGTCTGAATTGTTCGGATTTGCTTTATTCATTTATGCCCCAATGTGTTTGTTTGTGTGCTTTCGTTAGGTGTGCGATTAAATTTTGTGCGGATACATTACCCATCGTGCGGTTGTTGAAGCAGCAGGTTGTGAAGCGTGAATCTCGCACCGCGTGCCCGGCATTCTCACTGCCAATTCCTATGAAGCTATGGTTTAGTTAAGCCCATTCGTACTGCTCGTTTGTGGTGTGCCGTAGGTGTTGTGTTTTCTTTGTGCCGTTCGTAACATCTGCCACGCGTTTTTCCTTCCGTTTCGTTCGTGCGATTCACTGCAAAAGTGCTACTAGCGTGTGTTTCACATTGCATATTAAGTGCGTGTGTTTTTTGTTGCTGTTGTACGGTTTGCGTGACGCCTAACCTAACCGGGTGCGTTTGAAATTAAAAGATCGAGCACGGAATTTAAAAGAGAGTTTAGGCTTCGTTTAGAAATGCGAAACACGAGTTGATTCAAAAGCATACAAAGTTGCCCATTTCTATTATTCTCATGAAAAAACCTATCGGTGTAACTGATTGTTTATGGCGTATTAGGTGTTTTAAATGCAAAAGAAAAAGTTAAAAATTAATTTTACACATATCCAACCAAATTCACATTGGTATTTTTAAACAATCACATTTTTACATATTTTCATTAAGTAGATAAAAAAATCTCCACAATAATGGTTGAAAAACTGTAACATTTTTACTAAGATTTCAATCATCCATAGAACACTCCCTGCTACAATCATATGACGAAGAACCTGTAAAAACGAGTTGATTTGAAGTATTTCTTAACCAATTACTCCTATGTGCTAAATGTAACTTGATCGCATTAACCAAAGGCGTGCAGTTTGTATTTTAAATTTAAAAAAATATTTTCCTTTCCCAAACTTCGATCGTTATGTAACCCTAAAAGGGCTCCGGAACAAAATCAAAAATAGAAATAAAAACACTTTTACTTTCTGCTGCAGCCCTCATGTGCAGGGGGCACAGTGCTATTTCGCTATCTGCTTGCTTATCTATCTGCCGCGAATCTGTTGGCAATAAAAACATTAAACCCGGAACGGCACAGGGTTCTGGTGGTGCAATTGTGCCGCCAGGTTTAATGATCGATTCACGAGCGAGAGAAACGGTCCCGGTCCGGCTTATTGCTAATTGCGATTAAGCGGCTGATAGTGTTGTGTCTTCGTTTCAGTTTCATTTTTACCGCCACCGGCAGCAGCAGCATACAGAACTCACAGTGAAGGTGTAACTGCAGCAGAAGAAGTGCGTTTGTGTTGTGTTGTGTGAGCAATAAAAGCAAAACAAACCAAAGGGACTGCAAAATGTCGATGAAGGCGCTTTCACTCCAGGATGACGAGCGGTTTGCGCTGATGAAGGTAGGTAGAGGAGCTGGGTCGGACGATTGGGACGCAATCGAAGAAACGCGTGATAAGATAACGCTCTTTTCCGGGTCTATTTGCTGAAGGGGAGCGGAAGCGACGCAGTTTATCGTGCGGTTTTATTTGTGTTAAAATTTACCGAAATTTGCAATAACATTCTCCCATTGTTATGAACATTTCCTAAGAGAGGGATGCTTGCTTTTGTATTTTTTTTCTTTCGCTACCACCCTTTCCAATCACAGTGCAGTAGAAAGTACGGACGGAGGGAGTCTTGCTGCAGCAGCGAAAGCAGCTCACATTGGAACCACCGATTGTTTTTTTTTAATTTTTTGTTCCTGCAATTTCATGCTACGTTGCGTTAATTCGGCCGAGGTCGACCCGTGCGTTCCGGTTTCGGGAGCGACACATGATCGCGCGATCATGTGTCGTACAATTAAAAATGTGTTTTCCGGTACGCTACTGGCGGACGTACAATTTTGCGAAAGCGTGTTTGAAGCGTGTAAAATTAATGGCACCACCTCGTTGCCCAATCGCCTCGTCCTACCGCCGATATATGGCCATCAATTGATTGTCGAGTTTCGGGATGATAGAGATGGGTTGCTGTTGCTGAACGATAGCACCTATCGCGGCTGCCTTTACCGGTGGTTGACAATGTTTTGTTTCCCCCTTCATCGCTGCGATGGTTAGATTGTTGCATGTAGGAAGGTAAGAATTTAGCGTGACTGATTCGTGCGATTGCGAACTACGTCATGCCAAACCGCGCGTGTGTAATTACCGATCGATGGTTTACGATTGTGTGTGTACCCTTTCCTTGGCCATGGGAGAAAATGATGGACAGATTGCGTAGTGATTAAAATGATGCCCATAAAGGCATGTTCATTAACTCGGATTTGAACAATTTGGGTATGTTTTTTGTTTAGAATTTCATGCTGTATTTCAGGGTTTAATAAATGTTTTAAAATAGCGAAACATAATAATTCGAGTAAATATTGTTTTTTTTTTAGTAAAGTGCCCCGATAAATTCAATAAAACAAATACACAAATTAATCAAAATACAACCCAATTTTTCAACCTTCGTCAACCTTCGTCATACCATGACTTGAAACTACGCGCTGAAAACAATAACTTATTATCAGAGTGACTGTGCTGTATCTTATCGTGCAACTGCAATCCCTCTGTTTTACAGCCCACAAAATTGCAGATTTAAAACGATTAATGAAAATAATCGCGAAAAGGGGGTAAGATAAGGACATGTTTCGTTCCGAAAACCGAAAACAAAGCCATAGCGGTCGAGCGTAGTAAACAGCTTTAAATAATAATCAATATCTGCTTGTATAACAACACGTTCTAGAATGTGTGTTTCTAGTTTCCGGAACATGGCTGGTTTGCTGTTTTGTTGGATTACATGTTGGAAAATTAATCATCGGATGCGAGACGCGTTCGTTTGCTGGTTGGCTTTTGTGTTCGATGCCCCGTTTGGCCCCAGTTTGCTTTCGATTGTTATTTGGCGGTCAAATTCATCACGGTCCCGAGGTAAAGGATGGCCGTCTTCGTGGCATGTTTTCGGAGCCAAGGGGATGGATCAAGGGTAGACTGTGGATGGTGTCCTCGGTCCAGTTTTTTGGACCCGTTTTGGGGGCACCGAAAGTGGCTTTGGTGGTGTTAAGAAAAACCTTCGCACCGGCCCCGGCTAAAATCGAAACGCGGCAACCGGGCATAAGGAAGTGCAACGGAAGAAGCAGGCTATGCGCCTACTGTGTGTTTATGGGCGTTTGGATGTTCGCGGAACGGTGTTTACGGGCTGTTTTTGTTTTTATTTTTGTTGTTGTTTTTGTTGTTGTTTGCACTTTTGCTACGCTTTTTGTGCGTAGTCGCTTTATGGTTTTTGGTTCATATTTGGCACCGTCCATTCGGCTGCCATCGCCATCACATTCGTTTCCGTAACCTTGAATTCGGCCGCGGTCACCGTTTGTGACACGGAATGTTTGAGGTAGTTTTTTTTCCTCTCATTTTCAACGTAACGTAACATAACGTAACATATAGTTTACTAGCCAAGCTATGTTATATATTAATTGATGTGAAATGGTAAAGTCATTAAAAAGCGACGATAAATAAGTACAAGACTCGTCTTGAAATCTTACGATACCTACCACCGACAAACCTTCCGGGTCGATCGATTCGGCGGCGTAGCTGGGTAGGTAATTGTTTTCCATGAGTACACAACTTCTCCGCCGGTTTTGATTGACGCACATGGCTACGTTAACAATCGGTTCGGCGATGGAAATGATGCTTCGATCCGAGCCGTGTGTATTTGTTTTAGTTTTAGTTTAATCATCGCTTTCAATTAGCTAGAGAATAAATGCAATACTTTATGTTTATACCATGATGGTTTTTTTTCTACCATGTCTGAGTTCTATCTACTATCCATCTACTACCCACTATGCATTCCAGTGACGACAATGATAACCGATCGAAGAGAAACGCTTGACTGAACGCTTCTAGAACTTGTCCCGTTTCTTAATACCGTCACAAATTATAACATAGCCGCAGGTATTGGTGCTGAAGCTGGCAATTATTTCTCCATTATATGTCTAATTAGTGCACCGGTTCGTGAGCGGACGATACGTTTCAGGAAGGGAGGTTATCAGGAAGTGATGATTTTATTTTGGTAGAATGATAAATGATTTTACGTTAAATAGCTGGTGTGTCACATGATGGTTTCCCGAGAGCAATAGTCATCAGCATTATGACGTTAATTCCTCAGTTTTTCACAATTTTAATGCCATTAAAGTACGCTGACAAGAGTATAAATTTAAGAACAATATTATAGATATTATATTCATACACACCGTTAAGTATTTCAATATGTATTTATAATTGCCAAACCTAGCTAAAACAACCATTTGGATTTGATTGTGTTTGCCCTTTGTTAGCTTCGAGGTTCGTCGCTTCCTACAAACGAAAGACTGCATAGATGATACTATTTTATGGAATACAGTTTATAATGTAAAAACTAAACAATGTTACATGCATTGTATGTTTTTTTGTATTTTCACCAAATCAATGAATAGCTGAGACATCATATTTTATGTATACATAACTCAATTGTGTCCAACTCCTGTGTCATGGATTACATTAAAAAGAAAAATGTGTTTGTTTAAAATCATATTTTATATTACGTTTTTAAATACTTTTTTTAACGTTTGAAACGTTCTTTTCATGAAATTATTTTTTATTTTGATGACTAAAATGTCGGATAATTAACATGAAAAGAAAATCTTCTAACAACGACAGTTTATCTCACATTCTCCAAAAGATCATCCACAGCAATCTCTTCGCAGTTAATGGGAAATATAAGTCAACCGAATCGGAACCAAAACGACGGCCAACAGCCTGGCCCTGCTCTTTAGCGAGCCGGTCCTTTGCTGTCTCTTGAGCAATATAGTTCGAACACCGTAAACTGAGCAATCTGCAAAGCACCCGCGAACACCAGAGCAAAATGATCCACCT
>JXWZ01001947.1:0-10387 GCA_000956215.1 Anopheles farauti No. 4 | reverse complement strand
ATAATAAGTACTGAAATTAAACGGAATTATTAACTTATTTAATAATTTTTTAAATCATTTTGTAAGAAATAATGCTAAAAAAAGATCAGTCTCAACGAATAATACTCAAAACTTAAAATTAAATTATATTTTAAAAGTTGTCTTCCAGAAGACCGTTTACATGATCTCTATTTGTTGAAATGATTGAAATCCATCGATATAACGTGTGCTTAATAACATCGATAAAAATACAATATTGTCATGCGTAAATGCAGAAACCCCCCTTGTTATGCCACAAAATGTGTTCCAAAGGGCGCGAAGGCACGTGCTTCTAAGTGGCATGTTTGCGTCCACCGTGCATCCGGTGATCGATGGGATGGCGCTGTTTGGTTTGTGTTGAGTAATAAATCACAACACTTGCATCGAGAGTCTCACTTTTACTCTCGCTCGTTCCCGTGCGGAGAACGCGTGCAGGAGTTCGATCAGCGCCGCGGCCATCGCACACAAAAACCCCCGATCCGAAGAGCCCTCGATGCGTCCCCGATCCAGTCGCGCGTCCCCAAACGAAAATAAAAAAGAAAACAAAAAAACTTGCATCGCCTACTACGCAGCGTATATTCGAGCCAAAAAATGCTGCCGTGCTGTCATAAGAAACGACGCGATGGGTCCCGAAAGGAAAAGAAAAAAGCTTCAATCTCTTTCCAATCTCGCGTTTTTTGGCTCTCCCCTCGTCGCGGTTTTGGTTGTGGGTCGGTTTTGCGAAAGTGACTTTATCGCGAGAGTATCGCTCGATAAGAAAATGCAGTGCGCTCTGCTTGGTGTCTCGCAATCCTGGGCTTCCTGCTTGCGGAGCGTCGGCACCTTCGCCGGGGTTGCAACCACGTGGAACGGCGGTCAGTTTGTGTCGAGTCAGTGTTGCGCGAACGTCGGCGGTGATCGGATCGAGCGCGTGTGCCGATGTGAAGTGACCGCAAAGGGGGACGCGTGTTGTGCGGTAGGGAAGTCCGTCTCGAGGAAGTCCGAGCCGGTGTTAGAGGTGGTGCACACTATAATCGACGTGAAAAAAAATCGACAGCTTCATAACGATCGGGCGCCATTTTTCCTCATCGACCGTTCGACTGCGAGAGTGTTGGGGCCACCCCAAAAAAAACAAAAAAGTAATAAAAGGTGCTCACAACGAGTTGCTTTGTGGCGCAAAGCGGTGCGCATACACGCGTTACTCAACAAACACTAGACACCACAGAAACATAATAATAGTGTGGCGTAGCAAAAACAAAGTGCCGGTGCACCTCGCCGCCATTGCGGAACGGCCCTGGCGTCTCGGTAAAAAGAAAGCGAAAAAAAAAACAATTCGCATGCCATCAAATTTTCGGGTGCACAAATTTCGCACTTAACCTTCAGCGCGTTGGGGGAAGCGATAATGAAAGTGTGTGGGTGAGAGTGAGAGTCACCGGAAAAAAAAATAGGGAAACAATAGAGAACATAAAATTTCGTCCCGTGTGTGTGTGTGTGTGTGTGGCGCCCGTGTATCCGTTTCGGGCTTGTTGAAAATCGCCGGTAAGCATAAAATAGGAAGCTATGATAAACGGAGAAGTTACCATGGTGATCGGCCGGGGGAGCATAAGCAGCAGCAGCAGCAGCAGCGACATCTATACGCTTTCGGTTTTGTTTGTTTTGTTTGCCGTCTCTCTCTCTCTCTTTCTCTCTCGTTCGCTCACCGCGTTGGCCTCATTTTGGCCACCGATTTCGGCGTTACGTTCGACGACGAACCGGACGTATTACGGAACTCGGCTCGTATCGGAATGGCTACGTGATTCGTGCTGGGATCGATGACGGTTTCAGGCGCTGACCCTTCTTCGGCTCATATTTATAATTGCGTGTTTATTTGGGAGTGATTTTATCGATCTGTCTGGTTGTGTTTTTTAACCGAAAATTGTTAACTAAATTTTCATTCTTTTGTGTTTATCTCCCTCTCTCTCTCGTTCTTTTCTATGGCACATGAGATTGGCTTCGGAAAAATTTGAATTCACAAGCAGTGCCGGTGCCATAACCCGGTGTAGAAGTGCAGGAAATTTCGTTCGCGGAGTGAATATTAGGCAAATCGAGTTTGACGTTTCGCGTTCGGCGTTTGCCGTCGCGATTTGCATTCCGATGGGGATCACTTACTTTAATTGTTCTACGGCACTAAGCGGTTGGCATAATTAGCGCTGATGAGCTCACGTTTGCTTACCAATTTTCGTTTCCCAACCGGTGTTTGAAATGTAATGTGTAATTTTTTTTTTAAATTTCTTCATATTTCGTTCGACTCACTGCCCATGCTGCAACCATTCCTAGATTGACCTTGAGCACCGGAGTGAGGCTCTTCAAGGTCACTCAAATGAACTCAAATTCGTATGCAAACGACATGGGATGCGGTTCGATGCAGCTTTCTGGCTCACGTAACGCTGCACCCACGGTGTCACGGTGTCGCTTTATCAACCCCGAAGTCATCGACCAGCGGCTATTGTTCCAAAGGCTCGCTCGGAAATGCTTATCATATGTGGGTCAACACGGCAAGCTAATCCACTCACGGCGCTTATCATATTCACGCTCTGCATCGCGTTGCTCATCGTTCCCTCATCGTCCGTCTCTTTCTGGTGCCTTTTCAGAACTGGGCCAAACTGCCCGCACACACTGGGGAATCCAACCTACTGCCAGCTCCTCCTCCAGCTCCACCGTTAACAATGATCATCAAGAAACCGCCCGCGATGGACGACGCTTTCGTCGAGAGTAATGTGGTGAAACGGTTTTCGCCGCTGGCGCGCCAGGTGAGTGTGCAAATAGTTGGTGTGTTGGTGCTTCGTCTGGAGTGGAAGCGTATCAGGTCACTATCAGCGGTGCTAAATTTGGGACAATAGGGAAGTAATTTAGAAATAGATTAAAACACGCCAATAAGCGAGCAAATGATTTACAATCCACGTTTTGCGTGATAGAGGTGTGCGTAGTGTGCAAGTTAAAAGCAAACATTTATAAAAATAACCTTTGTATTCGGCTCTGAGACTGATTAGGAAAAGAACTATCCTTTCAGAGATGATGAATTTTTTCTTCCCTTTTTTACTGATTTGTGCATTGCTATTTAATTATTTGAATTCAAAGTTGATTTTTCCGACCAAAAAATATCGAAGCTTTATAATACGTTTACGGTTGGATTTTTTACGCATAAAAGTATTGTAGAAACCTAAAAAAATAACTAAAAATAACTAGAAACCTAAAAATAACTTTTTTTATTTAAAAAACCCAATTTTGACCGAAAACATTAACAACCTAATCCCACTGTTCAATCGCTTCCCACGGCCAGCGATAGCGATTTTGTCAGCGAAAATACTAAGACAGCTTGTTTGACAGCAGGTGGATCTAGCTGGTGGATTTTGCGTTCGTTAGAACCGCTCCACTTTACCGGATGACCAATTCGGCGAGGGCGAGAACATTTTACTTACACCGGCACTGGAGAGGAAAAACTTTTCTGTTTTTTAGATAATTTATAAACATCTTTTTTTCTCCTTCTCTCCCCTCCCGCCCGGAAGATATTGGCAGCTTCCGGTCCCATCGTTAGCAGTGCCGCCGCCGGTATGACGAACGGTTTCTCGGCGATTCTGCTGCCCCAGCTGCAGCACGCAGACAGCAAGCTGTCGATCACGGAGGATCAAGCGTCCTGGATCGCGTCGATGGCCCCCCTGCCGATGGCGATCGGTTGCCTGCTCGGTGGGTGGCTGATGGAGCGCTGCGGTCGCAAATCGGCCCACCTGCTCCTGAACGTTACGTTCGCCATCGGTTGGTGCGTGCTTTCGACGGCCGGTAGCTACGGCCAGATCCTGGCCGGTCGGTTCATCACGGGACTGAGCTGCGGGCTGGTCGGTCCACCGGCGTCGGTGTACATTGCGGAAACGAGCGATCCGCGGTACCGGGGGATCCTGCTGGCCGGCGTAACGTTCGCCGTATCGAGTGGCATCCTGCTGGCCCATCTGTTCGGGACGTTCTTCACCTGGCAGACGGCGGCCCTGCTGTGTTCGCTGTTCATGATCGCCGCGTACCTGCTGATGCTGGTGTCGCCCGAGAGTCCGGTGTGGTTGTTGGCGCAGGGTGACCGACCCGGGGCGGAAGCTTCCTTCCGCTGGTTGCGAGGCTACGAGCCGGCCAGTCGACAGGAGTTCGATGCGATGGTCGCAAGGACGGAAGGGAAGGACGGGAAGGGTAACGAGCGCAAGGAGGGAGACCGACCGGTCGAGACACAAGGCTCGCCGTACGGACGGCGGGAGTTCCTGATGCCGCTGGCAACACTGCTCGTGTTCTTCGCGACGATGCAGTTTTCGGGCGTGAACATCGTGGCGTTCTACTCGATCGCGCTCATGAAGACGACGATCGGGAGCGACAGTCTGAACGAGTACCTGGCCATGCTGATCGTGGACCTGGTGCGCGTCTTGACGTCACTGGTCGCTTGTGTGCTGCTTCGCTCGGTTGGCCGGCGGCCATTGGCGATGGCCAGTGGCATCGGCACGACCGTCTCCCTCATCGGACTCTCGATTTTTCTCTACTTCCAAACGAGCATCCCACTGTACCGGAACTACTCCTGGCTGTCGCTGGTCTTCCTTATCGGGTACATCGTGTTCGTCGGCATCGGGCTCTTCCCGCTGCCCTGGTGCATGACCGGGGAAATCTTCCCCGTTGCCACGCGCGGACTCGGCTCGGGCTTGACGTCGTCGTTCAACTTCGTGTGCTTCTTCGCCGTCGTCAAGACCGGACCGACTTTGTTCGCCACCGTCGGCATCAATGGGACGTTCCTGGTGTACGGGGTGGTCTCGCTGCTCGGGACGCTCCTCCTGTACGTGCTGCTGCCGGAGACGCGAAACCGTACGCTGCAGGAGATCGAGGAGCAGTTCCGACGGGGCCGAAGGAAGCAGAAGGACGCTGAAGCGGCGACTGCAGCGACGACGGCTGGCATTGCGACTATTTCCTAACGTTTCCGGGTTGGGAAAGCTAAGTGCTATTGTGATAAGTTCTGTAATCGTTTTTTGTTGAGTGTTTATTGTTAAAAAAATCGTTTTTTTAGTTAAGAAAAGATGAGACGCTACAAGAGTTACTTTAAAGTATCTAATCAGCCATAGGAAGAGTCTAGGAGCTCTACCTCTAACTTAGTTCGTTTAATTAGTGAAAAAATAAAAAGGAGTTTGAACATAGCTTGAAATAAATTAAAAAAAAAAATAAAAAAAACATGTTATCACTGCAAAATGGAGAACAGACCAATTTGTTATCCGATCCTGATCTTGGTTTGTATTCGCTTCGTGATGTACGTGTCGAATGGCTTCGACGTGATGACTAAATTCGTACGAACGACTTGTACTAAGCAGCTCAACAGCATGTCTTCAGTGAAACCGGTCAGAAGTTGCCCAAATGGTCCATCAGCGAAACAGTCTCTGGCTTTTGAGTGGACCGGAACGTCCACAATGTTGCAATCGTGAGGAATTTTCCCATAGAAAGGTCTGCAGAGCTCTTGGAAATAGCTGAACAGAAAGACAGGCTTTAATAGGCACTTTAATAGGTCAAACAATGCCTATGTCACTTCAAGACAATACGACTCCAAGATCAGCAGTTTTATTTTAAAAATAAAATAATTTAAATAATTAAAAATCTGTTCCTGTGTGTTTGATTAATTTCTGACCATCAGACGATCATTATTTCCATCTCAAAAGTTCTTTCATAAATCCTGCACTAGCTAGGGCGGTTGCTAAGAGGTTGCTAAGGCTTATGCCAACTATACGCTTTCTACGATCCATAACGGTAGCGTCATATGTAAAACAAAAAAAGAAATAAAAACGCACTACCCCTCCGCACATTTATTATTTCAATCAAAAAATCGTTTATTTAGGATCATAAAATTAAAAACATAACGTGACGTACAACATTGTTTGCGGTTTGGTTTTTTTCTTTCATCTCGTGTTGTGTTTTTTTTTCATCTTCAGTTTGCTTCCTTTTTTCTTGCGGGTTTTGCTTTGTCCTCAAGTTTTTTTTTGCGCTCATGTTTGCGTTCTATTTGCTTCTTCTTCTTTATATATACGTTTTATGTATATGTATATTTTGTGTGTATATATATATGTATATATTTATAGTAGAGAGAGTTTTCCGTGTTGCACGTTACCTTGTTTTGTCATCTGCTCTCTTCTACTCGCGTCATGCGCGCCCGTTTCTCGTGTTTCTTGCTTTGTTCCATGTTCAACAGCTCCCTCTGCTTCCGGATCTCCCGGATACCTCTACGAGGATCGCTCGTACCCTTCTTCATCTACCCTTTCCGTCTGGAGTTGGATTGCTTCCGCACCCTACTTTTGGTTCTCTCATTGCGGCGCTTCTAGTGCTCTAGTGCTTTGCCTACGTTCTGAATTTGTTCATTATTTATAGGTTGTGTTTTGTATGTTTGTGTGTGTGTGTGTTTTTTTTTTCTTTAAATTTCGTAACTGCTTTGCAATTGCTATCATGATATCATGCTCATGTATTCACGTTTCGCGCACACGACCCCTCACCCGGGTGGCTCAATATATATTCAATGTATGTGTATATATATTTGTATTTCGTTAAACCCTCCCCTTCTCCCCGGGCGTCTTCTCGGCGTGCCCGCGTTGTTCATAAATATAGTAAAAATGGTAGCACAAAGTGAAGCGGCTAAAAACCTATCAAATAATCAACAGCTTAGCTGACGGACGATTCGGAAACTGATTGTGGTAACTTTCCTGTTTTTGCTGGTTGTGTGTGTCTGTGTGTGTGTTTGGGCGGGGCTGGTCGGTTTCGGTTTTGAGGTCGGCCATTTTTTTCTATCCGCAATTTTCCCGTCCAGCTCGTTTAGTGTATAGGAAAAAAATGGGTGGAAAAATAAAACAGCCCGTAGCAATGGGAGAGCATTATCAGTTGCTTGTATGTACGAGGAAATAATAAAAAGAAGAAATATAGGTTCCTCCGGTCGTAAGCGTCACGATATAGAGAGGCTAAAAAAACAGCCAAAGAGCTGTAGCGATACAAAAAAAAAACAACATTTGGACATTAAAAAGATCTAAACCGAATCGCAAAAGGGAGTTTAAACTCTCCTTAGTAAATCGAGAGCGGTAGAAAGCTAATACGAACCTGTGGCTCGATTAGAAGATAAAAAATACGATCGTATCTGTGTGTGTGTGTGTTTTTTTTTGCGCTAAACCTCGCTAAACTGTACGTGTTAATTAGTGTGCCTCATTTTATTGCATCCTCGTGGTCTCACCCTACGCCTACCTCCATGTAAGTTAGGCATGTGTATAAATATATTGTTTGTATGTATAAAAAAAATTATAGCACGATAGCGGCCCCACTAGTCGTTCTAGTGTCTTTCTGTGTAAGTGTATGTGTTTACGGGTGCTGGGGTATTTTTTCTCTCTCTTTCTCTCTTTTTATTTTTTTTTTGTATTTTGTAGTAATTGTTCTTTTTTCTTTTGAATAGGCTTCAGCACAATTTGTAGTATTTTTCGTTCGATTTTTTTGTGGTTAGTTTTCCGCGCTTTTTACGTTTTTAAATATCTATTGCGAACATGTCGGTGCATGGCTTGCTTTGCACGCTTCATTTGGATTCTTTTTTATTTTTGCTTCCCTGTCCCCTCTTGTCTCTTTTCCGTAAGCTTAGCTTAGCTCATTTGTTCTAGGTAGGCGCTGGTTAGCGGGAGTGTGATAGTTTCTCATTCCTCTCACCATCTTCTTCCACTTAATTCGTGCATTTGTTTGCTCTTTTTTTTCAAGAGCATTCATTTTGTTCAACCTTCCCGCTTTGCTCCTGCCTGCGTTTCACAGCTGCATACTATAAGAGTGTGTTTTTGTGTTTCTATATTTCTGTTTTTTTTCTTCTTCTTTTTATTAAAGAAGTGAGCAGCCTCCACTACCTTGCAGAGTGTGTATGTATGTGTCTGTGTGTGTCGTTTCCAATAATTCCTCAAGCATTTTTCTTCTCCGTTTTCTTCTTCTTCTTCTTCGTCCTCTGCTTCTTTCTACTAAACGATGCATCCGCGCGCGCGCACACTTGCAAAACGGGGCAAACGGCCGCCTGCGACGCAACTTACTTATTACCCATATTGTTCGAACGTTATTAGTAGTTAGTACATGTTTTTTTTTCAGTTTTACTTTGCGTATCTTTTTGTGTGTCTTTGTGTGTGTGTGTGTGTATTTGTTTTTTTTTATTTGCATTTTGTTTGCACCTCTCTTAGATAGATGATGTGAATGTGAGTGTGCCTGTGTGTGTGTTTGTGTGAGGTGCATAAAATTATTAGAATCGATCAGATGTCGTCAGAGCAGTGGAAATGTAGTGCGTTTGATCGGTTTTGCTGTTCGTACGAGCCGGAAAAAGGTGTACGTAAATGAAAACTCCTCCAACCTGCTCATGTGCGGCTCTCTTCCCCTTTCTCTCTCTCTCTTTCTCGCTTTCGCTTTCTCTCATTGCTATCTTACCGGGGGGGTTATTAGGTTAATGTACATTTAATGCAATCAATATTATGCATGAACGCTTTTTCGTTTACTTTTACTATCCATTCCGGTCTTATGCTGTGAATTTTGTTTGCGATTTTGTAACCGGTTTGTTGTATTTTTTTTTACTTTTAAATTTCGTATAAAACTTTTTTTGCACTGAATTGCTTTTTTTTAGTGAATTATTTTCTCTTCCTCTTTCTTCTCTCTCTCTCTGCTCTAATTTGTAAGATTACGGTTGCCGTATTTAATAATTCCAAAAATTCTTTTTACGAAAAACGGAACGTACATGCAAAATGGCAAAAAAATATAAACCCAAAGCATCATCCAAGCGTTCGATTTGTTATATTTAATGTGTTCGCTTTTTCTCTAATTGCATTGGTTTCTTATGCTCGACTCCGATCCGATCGCTTCCAAAGCGGGCTAATGTACACGAATCCCTGTCCCTTGCTTTGCGCCGCATTTTGTCCAATGTTTGTGGTTTCGCGTGTGTTTTTTTTTGTGTCTTACTTCATGTGTTCTACCTTTGTGTGACTCCGCGGCTTAACTAATTTACCTATGGTTGAGGCTGGCCGCGACCCGGACCGTTCGGCGGTCTCAATTGCTTCTCGGTTTGCTCGGAAGCGTGCGGCTGTTGTTTACTACGGGGGGTTTTTTTTCTTCCTTTTGCTTTCCACTTCCGACGACGAAGCGGGAATTGAATGTTTGCTATGATTAGGTTGGTTTGCGTTTTTGTTTTTTGTTTTGTTTTCGCTACGCACGGTTTCTCGTTCGCCCGGGTTTTCGTCTTTGGTAAATCACAATCTTAGCTGAGCTGTATATTTGTTTTTATTATATTCAATAGTTTAAACGCTTAATGCTTGTTGTACAGATGTGTTTGTTTGTTTGTGTTTTTTTTGTTGTTGTTGTTATGTTGGTGTGAAGTTTTTTTTGTTTTTTTTAGCGTTCGATGGTTCGAAGAGGTTGACGGAAAGAGACGGCAAAAAGGAGGCAACCAAAAGCCGAACAAGTTGGCAAAGATCGAAAAAGGCGCCCGCTGAAGGACACGAAGGAAAGGAAACGATTGGAAAGTTTTCTCTCAAACGAGTGTGTGTGTGTGTGTGTGTTTGTGGAAAAAAAAACTCGTGAAGAGATTTGCGATTCGTGCGATTCCGCAAGCGAAAGTGAGTAAAATTAGTACCGAGAAAAAGTCGATCTTGTGTGCTAGTGTCGGTGTTCTGTGAAGGGCATATGTGAAGGTCACCGGACCTTTCTTCTCTTACCAGGTAAGTGGGCTAACTCTTACGGCTAACTTTACAAAATACGCTACGCTTATTCGCCGGCTCGTTCCACTCGTTAAATACTTTTTACAATTTTACGTACAATAGTAGAGTTTCGTTCTGTTTTTATTTGTGTGTTGTTGTTTAGTTTTCGGTTGCTTCACTGTGGTGTACTGGTTGGAGAGATTTCACTGCTCGCTTTCTGGTTCGGTTCACAAGCACCAAGCACGTTTCAAGTACAAACAGTTTCTCCCTATCCCTCGCCCTCTCTTTCTCTTCTCTTTTAAGCGTTAATATTATTATTCGTTAATGTCTTTTTAGTTTATGCTTTCGTTCATTGCAAACTGGAAAATAGATCTCGGTGGCTGACCGCCGCTGAGTTGTGGACTGAGATGGTGTATAAATATGGTTGAGGGCCCGAAAGTACTGCGGTTGCTATGGCAACCGACCTAAAGGAGAGCGCACTGGTTGGCATTGGTTGCTTAAAGTATCCACTACGGTTGACACGTGTTGCGCGCGTGTGTGTTTGTTTGTTTTTTTTTGGTTTTAGAATTAGTTTAGAATAGTTACATTTTACAGCGGAACAGAAGAAACAAACTCGCACTCTTGAGCGTAAGGATTTATGGTAGAGGGAAAGCGGAGAGGGG
>JXWZ01001942.1:0-15107 GCA_000956215.1 Anopheles farauti No. 4 | reverse complement strand
CACACACACACACACACACACACACACACACACACGTGTCCACCTTCCCAAAAGGTCTTCCCAAATGTCACCCCGATGGCCCCATCATCGCTGTCATCGTTATCCCTTCCTTCAAAGGTCCTTCGCCGGGCTCGGTTCCGATGGCTCCGGTTCCATTTATGACCCTTCTCCTAAGTGATGGGTTCCGTCTTGAGGCGATTGGACGACGACGTTTCACCAAACGTGGACGGCACGAAACGGACGGACGGGCGGAAAATCGGTGAAGAAAACATCCGGAAAAAATTGAACCATCCAGTGGCGCTCGGCGGTGGAGTTCTTTGTCTCTTTGTACATCATTAGCAAGCGATTGTTTCCATCCCGGGCCGGATCCGGTTCCGTCCTGAGGTCCAGCTGCAGGGTGTTGGTGGACACCGGATCCTACATCGTCAAGGTTTGAAAGGAAACAAATAAAAATTGGCAACAAAGGGACGAAAAAGCCTAAAGGCCAACTCGTTCTGTCTTATCCCCGTTGGGAGGCTAGAGCGAGGGGGAAAGATAGAGCGCCATCTTTCCCGTGTTCAACCCGGGCTCCCCTTTTTTCCTTTCACTGCCAGGTTTTTGGTGGACCAATTTTGCTTTCCATTTTAGACACGGAAGCACCGGGTCCACACGGCAGCCGAACACAAACCACACCGGCAGCCGAAGGACAATTTATGCTCGTTTTCCACGCCTAACAAAGCATAAAACGATCAGTAAACGAGTCGGGACAAACAAACACCCGAAGAAGGGCGATGGTGAAACGGGTTGGACGGGAAAAGAAACTGGACAAACGGTCTTGTTTGATGTTTGCTTTAAGTTTTATTTGCGTGTGAGGCTGTGTGCGTGTGGGCTTTTTTACGGTTCTCTCCTTATTCAAGGGTTCATTTCTCATGCTTTGTTTCCTTTTGCTGGTTATGGGAGAGATTTTCAAGGATGCACGCCTATTTGCCTCATCAATAAAAGTGGTTTCCCGTCTATTTGTTTTGCTACATGCGAGCTTCATTCGGTAATGGGACGCATTAGTTGCATGTTACCATTCCTTTCGGAAAAGACCGTATTTGTTACAGCCGAAAGAATAATATATCATTTTTGGCGTCAGATAAGGACGATTCTTTCAATTTTTTTTAGTTATTTTATCTGCTTTATAATATAAAAGGTATTTTCTTAAAATATAATATTGTTTAAATTGAAAACCAAACAAAAAAACAAAGATTTGAAGACAAACGTCAAACGATTTAAAGTTTCCTACTTTTCTAAAGCACTTTCTGCTATCGGTATAGTCCACATCTTCTCACCGTTCTTCCAAAAGCAGAGAAGCGGAAACAATTTATGGCAGATATGAAGTGCAAGTCCTGTATTCGGGCACTTTCCGGAAAAGCCGCTTTCATCTCCCTTAACCACACTCCCCGCCTGCACTTATCGGTCCTTTAAAGGCGACTTCATTTTGCGGTCCTTTACTCACGGCCGGATCCCACCCACCAGCCAGCCCTGCAGTGTGCTGCGCTCAGTTTTCGTGATCGAAAACAAAATCAAAGACCGGTTCTTCGGTCGCAGAAAACGGAAGACCTTGCACCACTCACACACTTCGGGCGGTATTATCGATTTTTCATGCTGCCCTCGGTGCAGTCGGTTGCACTTGACGCTTCGGTTTGGTGGGGTTGCAGCGCGACCAAGCTATTACCGGACGACATCGTTGCACCAGCAGCGGCAGCAGCATCAACACGATTCTTCATCGATTTGCCCGATGGTGGTTGTCTTACGTTCGTTCGTGATGTTCTCGGTTGTGCAGGCCGTTGGCGTGAGAAACTTTAAAATAAAGCGACGTACAAACAAGTCACTATGAACTTTTTTTCATATCTTCAAAAAGTTCTACAATCTACATGATTTGTTAACAAGAAATCTTCACTCGATTAGAATCTGATAGGCTTTTAGTTTTAAAGAATGTATAAACATGCTGTTTTTTATACAATAACTTAATTATAATTAGCTTTAGCATTAAGCCAGCTTGCCTAAATTAACAAATCTTACATCTTCTTTGCACCTTATTGAAATTTTACTTTAATTTTATATAGTACAAAACATCAAATCAACTATTCTTGCATAAACATCTTCATGCAGAGCCAAAACAAAATCCTTGTCGTTTTGTTTTTAATGGAACAGCCCTTCTCGAACCATTTATTTCCGCACTACGCGCTTAATCCCTGCTGCGAGACAGTGTTCATCGAACGAAAGCTTCCACAATCTCGAACGCAATCCCAGTGGTGCAACATCACCAAGAGCTTCAGGCCCAGCCGAGAGGAAAAAGCTATTTCAAAGTTTAATGAGTCGAATTAATTAATCATTGATATTATTTTTAAATTAGCTGATTTTTCTTCCATCGCCAGACGACGAACGGAACAAGGTGACATTGATAACCGTACTCTCGTCTCTCGTTCTCTCTCTCTCTCTCTCTTTCTCACTCTCACTCTCTCTTTCTCACACACGTAAACTCCACCAGTGTACCGGAAGAGGAAAACGCCAACAAAACTCCTGCGTCCCGCTTCGAACGATCTCTCCACTTCGGACAACTAATTGACCGCTTCTTCAACGCCGGCAGAACGCCGGCGTAAGATGAAGATGGTAATGAAACTATTAGATTGAAATGCGATGCAAAAGCTACCTATAGCATCCGAGATCTGGGAATCAAGCTTATACGGCGAAAAAAAAACGACACTCACACATACATTCACGGAAAGAACGAAGGGAAGAAAAAAAATCATGCGCAACTTAACCGGTGAAGAAAGAATATCTTGATTTGATGGTGCTCGCTTTTTTAAATAGTTTTTCTTTAAGCACGAACCCGAATCCGCCCCTCCTAGACGCTCTAGCGTCTTATCAAGCCGAGCGCGCGCTTGAGACGTCCCGGTGTAGCGAAAACTAAAAAAAAAAGAAAAAGAAAACAAAAATTAGCTTATCTCGCTGGTGCGCCCCGGCGTACGTCACCTGCATAATTAACCGACGGAAATTGTGCGCTAAAAGCGGGAAATTAAAACTGATAATTGAGACCGGTGGCACCGTGGCACTGCGCGGAGGTATTACGAATTAGCATAGTATTGCTTTTCCGCTGGGGTGCCTCTTTCTTTGGCATTGAAGATGGAAAATACTCTCGCCGGGTAGGGCGCTTGGCCACGGGGATGGAAGTCGAGAATACGCAGCTAAATTGATTAAGAGAATAGCAACCACCAGACAAGCAGCTCGTCTGCCGAGATTGTCTGCTTTTGTTCGGTGTGTGGGACTTTGTCTAACTAGTTTTATTTTCGAAAACTTCCTCCAGCTCACAAGAATCACAAGATTTTTGGAAGGTTTTGACAGTTTTGGTTAAGTCTATGATGACTAAAAATACACATTTTTTTTCTACACTTTTGAGATTCGCTTTTCGATTATTCCTCAACGAATGTTGTGTCCATTTGGTTGTTTTAGTGCATTCAATTCACAGTGAACAAAACCAATAGGAAATGTTTTGAACATCACTTTCCCTGTCCCCAATGGCAATCGTAACGATTGACTACTCCAGACACAGTTATTTAATATAATAAATGCATCGGGGTCTTCGGACTTCATGCAACGATAATTCCTATCGCTACCTAAATGATCATTTAATGGTGACGAAAATCATTGCTACCCCATTCAAGTGTTTTGTAATTTTAATGGCTATATCGTTTCAGACTTGCAGTTAATGGGTTTAATTCGACGATCGGCCAATTTTAAGGGTTTGAAAAAAATCTACAAAATTGTTAAATAAGTGCTTTTGCATAGGTTACCCAGAAAAAAAAACTTTCGAAGCAAATTATGGTAAAAAAGCCAGTTAGAATCATCTGTGGTGATGGGCAGCAGTGTCACTCTGTTATATATCTTTTAACCAAATTTTGTGAGTAAGTGTCCAATGTTACTTTAACAAAGTAATAAAAACCAAAAAAAAAAGATTTTTTATGACACTTTTTATTACAACATCATTGTCATGCTTACTGTGCTATCATGGAATATTCTTGTGCAATGTAAGTATCAACATTTTATGTGTCACTACTCCGATCTATAGGATTAACCTTATTTTTGCGTACCATTTTGAACACCAAGTAGACCGTAAGAAGCAGTGCAAACATCCCGACCGGTACCAAAACCATGTACACGTTGCGTAAATTATTCGCACGGAGTGGAACGAAAACTTCGTCGCCCTCCGATGTGGTCTGACAGTTGACGAGATAGTCACAGGTCCGGTTCTGGTAGCACGATTTGCCAGCGTCCGGCGTAAACCACCACTCATCTTTGAATCCGGGAATCTTCGCCGTTAATCGCTGCACCTCGCCCCATACCCGCCTTCGTTGCTTTTCGGTAGCGTTCAGCGACACCAGGACCCAAGCGCCGACGGAAGGAGGCAGATTAGCGTCCTTCTTACGGCAGCCGTACATGAAAATGAACTCCTTGTCCCGTATGATGAACACATCCAGCCACAACCACTTCTTAACCGTCCGGCATAGCTCCGCCTCCGGATTGGTGGCCATGTCTGCTTTCCAAAGGTTTTTGTTACTGTTGAAGATGAAGTTGTACGGCTGGCATATCGGCTTGAACTCTTGTTGGGCAAAGAACAGCAGATCACCGAAAAGGCCCCACTCTTTGCGACAGTAGAACTCGAAGGTGACGCAGTTTAGCGGTGCGAACGGGTTATGAAAGATCGTCAAGCTGCTGCCGTCGACCGGTATATGTGCCAAAGGTTCCAAAGACCAAGCGTTCGGCGAACATTGACAGTTGTTCGCCTGGAGTTCAGTATCATCGAATGCTACACGTGGGCAGCTGTGCCAGGGAACGATCATTGTTTGAGCACAACCGGAAACCACAAATGCTACGATTAACTTAAACAACATCTTCCTTCATCCTTCACCGCAGCCTGATAGGTGATGACTGACTGTTTGAAGACTGAATGAAACTAAAAATACTGACACATGTAGACGGACGTTAAATAACATCGACACATGCGAGCGATATTAATATCCACTGTCGAAATCAAAGCTTTTTCCATAATGAACATGACGATAGCGCAATTACGAGAAATCTTATTTATGTTGCTCCTTGATTTTCATCGATTTTCATCTTGATTTTCATCTTCATCTTGATTTTCATTGATTTTCATTACGATTTACATCGTCTCCACCATTTTAATAATATATAATCAAATGTCAAATATAATTGAATCAATACAATTCTTGTGAAAAAGCCATAATTACTGTTTCCGCCTTTGAAGCATACAAATTTGGCATTATCTCGAAAATCTCTGCCTATGTATTTCAGATTTATTTCTGAACCGTACATCGTAAGAGACCACTTGTAATAAAATATAAAAAAAACATGATTAATACACCCAAAAGGGTTGTGAATGCATCTGGGTCATAGCTCAAAAAAAAAAAATATTAGGTAAAATACTCGATTCTAATACAGCGGAATAATATAATTATATCGTCAAAAATTTAAAAATAATTAAAGTAACTACTGAAACGTTCATGTGAGTTATTGAACCACCAGAAAAACGTCTTTTGCTTGCTTCAATACTTTTTTCGGAAATGACTGAACATTTGGCAAAAAAACGAGAAAAAGTGTTTGTTCATTTTATTTTTTTAAAAAAGTTATATTTAAACAAATCTAGCACAGCATGATTAACATGTCCGTTTGAGTGAATCTGTCGTACGGTGGTGCTCACTTTCTTCCCTTTCTGTGCCTTGCTTAGCGAGCGTCCTGAGCAGGTGTTACCTTGTTGCTGTGCAGATTTTCCATCACCTTGCGACAGGAAAAGAGCAACAACACAAAAGCGATCGTTCCGAGTATCATATACAGCGACGACGGGCTTACCAGCGAGTTAGCGTGAGGCACGGACGCGTCCGCCCCAGCCACGCAGTTGGCCAGATAGTTGCAGGTCGCATTAATGCCAGTGCACTGATCGGCCGCGTTCGGGTACACCCACCATTCGTCCCGAAAGCCCGGTATGTTCAACGCTAGCTGGCGTGCGTCCACGATAATGCGTTTCCGCTGCTCGGCCGTCGCATTCGCGTCCACCAGTAGCCAGGCGCCGATAACGATCGGCTGGTTTTCCGATCGCTCCCGGCAACCGTACGTGAGGATGTACTCCTCCTGCCGGAACGTAAACATATCCATCGACAGCCAGCGGTCCACCGTTTTGCACTCCTTCGACCGGGGATTTGTGAAGAGTTGCAGCTGCCAGGTGCCATCCTCGAGAAAGATACTGTACCCGGGACACACCAGCGAGCTCATGTGCCTCGGTACCATGTGCAGATCGCCCAGTATGGATCGGTCCTTGCGGCAGTAGAAGTAGAAATGCACGCAGTTAAGCAATTCGTACGGGTTGTGGAACAGGTTCATGCTGTCTGAGCCGCCGGGGATGTGTGCCAGCGGTTCCAGCCGCCAGGCCGGTCCCATCAAATCGCAATCATAGTCCGACCAGTCTTCCAGCGCGATCTCGGGACAGGAGCGCCACGGTACAACGATCCCAGCGGTGCCGATCGCAAGAAGCACTGCAAGAAACGCCTCGCAGCAGCAGCCACACCAAGCACGGAAACGCATAACGGCGGGTGTGTGTTGTTACTATTGCCTTCGACCGAAAACTGACCACGCAGCGAACAATAGTCCACTTCACCTAGCCGGAGCCTAATTATTGCAATAAACAACACTCCAAAACACGGCGGCCGTAACAATCATTATTTAAGCTCTATTTAACGACAGCTTTTACGCCGCCGCGTTGCTTCACCGAAGAACGAACAACAAACGACCGACGCGTTTGCCAGCTTGCGATGGCGATTGTTACATATTTGATAATGGGGTGCACTTACGGTTGCTGCATAATTTATTCATTACCAGCATCCTGCTGCAATCAAACGCCGTAGTCGGTGGCTACTTTAGGGCGGTGAGTTATTTATAAACTTCCCCAAAGCTGACCACCGCGTCAAGCGGTTTTCTAGCGATGGTTTAGTAACGAAAAATAATCACGACCGGAGTTTTACTTCAAGAGATCAAGTTGAAGCGCGCGCTCCTATTTGTTATTATTTAACAACAATCGTGAGTGGAATATTTGATGCAAACAATACGATGCAATATTCGTCGTACCTGTGGACAATTCTTTAAAAATACAACATACAACGAACACAACATTCCCATTTGCCAGGCTCTCTGTTTTCCTCGTACATTTTCTAAGATCCTTCATTAAGCTCAGAAGTGCTAGAAACGCTTAGCAGAAAGCAGATTCCCAGCGAACGCAAACCAAGCAATCACCCAGCATCCGTGCAGCTGCCGCTCGAAAATAAAACTATTCGCCCCGGTTGAAACTCTTGTACACTTTCAAGTGTGCGGAACATTGTCGAAACCATTTTATGTCTTCCTCAATGCTTGATGCGCAGCATGACCAAAAAAAAAAAAGAAAACGAAAAAAGGATTGGACGTAGCCGCACAAAGCGCGACGCAGTTTTCAACGCAGCATCGCCACTGTGCTGACACATCCACTTCTCTTTCTGGCCGCTTCTGCTTCTTTCCCCAACCGCCCGTAGTCCGGTTCCAAATGCCGGGCCAAATGTGCACGGAACAAGATAAAGAAAGTTCCTCCCTTCGTGCCACCGTGCCGCGTCGACGGTTTCCGCATCCCGCGGACAAGCTTCCGCACCATGATGAGCTTATTTTTTCCTCTATACCCAGCCATGCTTTTAACTTTTCATCGCAAGATATACCGTCGCCGTCGTCGTCGTCGTCGCCACCGGCTGCGTCATTGGCACGGTGGGGTCTTATTTCGTTTCGTAAGCAAGTACAACTTCCTACCTTATCCGCGCTTCGATCCGAGCGGACACAAAATGCTCGCCAGTGCGAAGGGGGTGAACGGGCGGAAAAATTGAGGCACTCAGGGAACGCAGAACTTGATGCTGTGCGAGTTCCGGTCTGGGCTTCCAGCTGACCTTTAACGGGTATCCCTTGCCCGTTCACGGGGATTTAATCGGGTTTAGTACGAACAAACAAACCGATTAAATGTTTCGACGCGAGCGAAATTCCTACGGTCCACCGTTTAGGTGAGAATTGTTTACGCACAATTTATATCCAGTTTCAAATAAAGTTTCATGGAGCAATCAGACTTGCTTGGTATCTGTTTATGTTGACTGTTTTTTATTTCAGATAGATTATAAATAAGGAATTCTAAAACGAATATAATTTCATGTTTAATCGTTTAGGCTGCTTCTTTTATATCTTATTTGTTTTTTGATTTTGCTTCCGTAGCCATTTAACTGGACAGAATCATGCATAAGGTTATTATTGGTATTTTTTCGTGTAATTTATATCAATATATATTCATAATGGTGTAATATTTGACTTTAAAATAAACTCGCTCTCCACACAAGATAATCCACTCGTATTAAAGAAAATTACTCTTTCACTTTTTAAATAAACATTTCTATCGCTCTTTAAGATGCATGTACCTGTTTGCATAAATTGAGTGGTCACAAGAGCATTTGTACTACAACCGATACGAACGATCAGCTCCACGTGCGTTACGAACAGATACACCCTTTCCCTATTTTAACCAGCCCCAAAAAGTTGCAGCAAACGCATACTCAGCCACGTAAGCAGCGCCAGTCGATCTAAACGCCAACCGTGGGAGCAGTTTCGTCCGGGGAGGGGAAAATTCGATATCACGCTGGGCACCCGGACACACCCGGCCAACAGCCAGCCGGTCGGACGATCGTAATCGAATGGGAATGTTTGCATTTGCCTTCGATCCCACCGCGGGAACTAGCGGCACCCGGGAACCGTCTTTTACGCCGCGTCATTTCCATTCGCCATCAATTTCTATGTAAATTTTCTCTCCTGGCGACCAATTTACCTGTCAACATATGCGTTTCGACCATAAAATAAGCAATAAACATAAAAATCGATTTCATTTATAAGACCGCCGAGGCTTTGCCGGTCGCTTCACCCGGTCCGTCCCGGTCGAAGGCTGAGCACGGGCACGATGGAGTCGATTTTCAGCTCCGAATCGAAACGCCGCTGCGTACTGGCGTGCGTGAGGATCCCCTTTCTCACCGGAGAAGCGATTTTCTGGCTCCACCACCGCACCGCACCCCACACCCCCGTGCGTGCCAAGAAAAACGGCTTTCAGAGTGTAACAAATGATAAAAACAAAAATTCGTACCATTCACACCAGCACCACCGCTCCGCTTTCAATCACTGAGCGAACGGAAAGCGACATCGAGCCGACTCACTCAAAAAAGGATTCCCGGCCCCGGCCGCCAAAGACGACAAAAAGTAAACACAGATAAACACGGTCTCTCCAACCTCCACCCTTTCTCCCAACCGACGCCACACGTTCACGTTTGGGGCAAAAGTTTTATCCACCCCACCCGTCAGCGCCCGTCCGCGTTTCGGTGGCAGTGCTTGCTTTTGATTTATAGTGTCATTCCATTTACCGTGGCATAAAAATGGCAAAACTGCCGTTACCACTGTCGGCTCATTCGAAGGCAAATCTCGTCCTGGTGATTGGGGTTGAGGGAAGCACACGCAGCTGATCGTGTGCGTACGATGAGGGTTGATCGAATAGTTTGTGTTCCGCGAGGATTCAAATTTTATTATATTTTTTTATAATCATTTTTAAATAATTTTCTAAAAATGGAAGGACATTTCAGAAATTTTATTCGATTAGTTTTATTTTTTCTGTTTGTATGTTGTAGCCCTAATATCTTTCAATGATACAGAAAATGATATAATAACTTCCCTGTTGTTGAGTTACGAGAAAAAGAGTAAGACAGGGTGTAGTTTCTCGTATAATCCTTAGAGTGTATTAAATTGTTGTCAATATTGAAACGTCTCCTCATATTGAAAAAAAAACCTAGCATCTCAATCAACATCCCATACGTTGTAATCTTCGATATCTATTAATAATGAGATTTTGAGACTGATAAACATGAACCGCTGTTAATTGTTTTAGAAAACCCCACTACAATCTTGCTACCCCTTCAACCAACATGGCAAAAATGGCAAAAATGTTAAAATAAACACAACACTTTATCACATCGGAACCGCCAACTCCAATAAATCACCCAATCGGGATGCCCCGCAATCTGCTCCCGCTAATAAATCTAGCAACCGTGTGCCCGGCCCTCCCGAGAAAATAACAAATGCGTTACCACATTCATCACTTTTCGGTTCACCCAGCACTCTAATAATTCTTCTCGAGCCGCCATCATCGGCTTCGGTCGTTTGAGAAATTTGCAAGGATGGGGAAGCCGGTGCCGGCCCGCCCCGGCAACGCCACTTTTATGTAGATTATTTATCAAATTTTACGATAACAACAGCCAACGCCGTGCCACTTATTTGCTCGCGGGCCCGGCAGTGCGTCAGCCAGGCGAGTCAGTCCAAGTGTCATGATTGAAATATGGCGATGGAATTGTTTTTGCATTTTTCATGTCAACGCTGCCAGCGTGCCCGACCGTTGCCAGTTCGTTTGATCCCTTGCCCGCAGCTTGGAGCATGATGTTTAACGCAGGGGATGGCGATACTTTGAAAACCAGCTCCATAATCACTCACCAGCGCGGCGGGTCCGGGGTTAACCAGGGAGGGGCAGTAGCAGCTTAGCAGGATTAAAAGTTCTCCCCGAGGACAATCTCATCGTAACCCTACGTGGTCCCTTGCACTGTAACGGCTTTCGTACGTGCCCTGGTAGGTTGCCGTTTTTTTTTTAAGAAACGGTTCCCACCCCCCGACCAAACCGGGTGAGACAAAAGTGCTTGAACTTTGTGCAGCGAAAGCCTTCAGCTACTTCGGCTCGGTCGGGCACAAAATTTGACAGTCCGGTCGCTTTTCATGCACAGAGTGGCCTCATGCAGTGTGTCCGGCGCTTTGTGCCGCTCGAAACTATGTCAGCCGTATATATGCATGACGGGGCAGTTCTTCAGCTGCACCATGCAACTTGTGCATCGTCGTACCGGTTCCCCCCAGCACGGGAGCACGGGAGGGGAACTTTTTTTCCCCATTTCCATTCGGCTGCAGCCGTATCGCTATTGTGTGCTTGCATTTAGAACGTTGGTTCTGGGAAACGGACCTACCTACGGACGACTTCTTTGCGCACGGTATGTGAACGATGCATTCCGTGGCGGTGAGTTCGAGCACAATTGCACTGTTTGGAACTTGTGTATCATGTCCGTGTCGGGGTGGAAGGCTAAGAAGTTGGATAACTTTTTGAATAGCAAGCGCAGATGCATGTAAATTGTGATATGGCAAAATGGTCGCAGCGATGCATCTACAAATAAACCTCCGGCAGCTAGCGCTTCGATGTACATAAGCGAACAGGATTAGAACTTTACGGTAGATTTCGTTGTCCTACTACAATCGGTGCATACGCTCGGTTATGCATTTTGCAACGATTTGTGGATTAACCACAAGAGCAAACTTGTCTGAACATATTCCTGTTACATCCTTTAGGCTTCCAAGAAAACTTTCTTCAAGTGTGGAGAAACCATTACTGGATAGTTAATCCGAAAGATTTCAGTTCAGGATTGTTAATCTTAAATATTGGATTGTATAAAAATGCTGATCCTAGTTAGAGTAACTTGTCCTAGTAGCAAGGTTGCTTCAAGACTCGTACTCTTCATGGCCTATACAATGTACGAGTTCATCCTATGACTGTCTCCGTTTCGTACGTTTGATGGGAAAACTACACACAAACCATTCTCCACATGCAAGCTTATTTGACTGGAACGAACACTACCGAATAGCACACAGTTTGCTTGGCTATTTGACAAGATCATCAACAGACAGACAGCAAATCCTCGGGATAGAATGGGTGGCTCCACCTTCCGCTGCAAACTTGCAACGCCCACCTCGCCCACATCGACTCCTTCTCTAGCGTTTGGCAAACATTCGAAACCACCAGTACGCCCACAGGGCTCCGGGCTGCTCTCCCGGGAGGGGCAGCCGAGGCCATTAACCGTATGCCTTTTGTTTGCTTTACAACTCGCTCGACCACCGAGCCGCCTCCAAGGCAGGCATCGTTCCATCGTCTGATAGTTCATTAGATATAACTCAGGCTTCATTACGACCAGCCCGAAACCGGGCGCTCGGTTTGTATTCAACTAGTCGGTAACTTCTGAAAGTCACATTAATTAGAGCCGAAATTACGACCCCGTGTGTTGGTTCCCAGCCGCCAGCGGCATGGCGTCCCAGTGGCGTCCCAGAGTCTCCCGCGCGCGAAAACACACGCTTGGCTGCGGGAACGACGGTGGAAAAGAGCAATAAAACAATTCGCGTTTCCACTCGCGTGTTTTGCATGCACCCGGTACGCGATACACTAAGGCGACATGGCGGAGGGGACGAGGAGCGAGAAGAAGCATTTAAAAAAAATAACCCTCGACTAATGGGCCCGATGGCCCGGAGAAGTAAGGTCGTAAATATAAAAGGCACGCAGTGCCATAAAATACATATTAAAAATGTTCCCAAGCGAACGACTATTCTAATAGTTTCGGTGAGCGGGACCGGTTAGTTCTTCACTAGCATTCCACGAAACCATACAGAGCAAAAAAAAACGTATAAGCAAACAAAATCACATCCAACGTCCTCTTCATCGTGCCGTGGTTCTGTTGTGTGTCCTGCATTTCGGGATCAGCAGATTATGCGACCGAAAGTTGCGTCCGGAGGCCGGCCATTCTATTAAAAGTTATGTGTGTGGCCTGGCCTGGGGATGCTGCCCGGCCGCAAACGGAAGTCATTTTCCACCACTGGCAGCTCCATCGGATCGGACCCTGAAAGGACACCGACAACGTGCAGCTCACGACATCGTCCCGGCAGCCGACAGCCGGTCGGAACGTTCGGTGGTTCCACTGTGGATTACGCCTTTCGCTGTGGTCCCGTTTAGTGCCCTTCTTTGTGCACATTGTTCGAAATCCAGCTTCTTTGTGCAAAAGGGTGGAAAATTTTAAATTTGCTTACTCTCTCTCTCTTTCGCTGTCTCTTTCTTCCTCGTTCTCATCCTTCCGGTCACAATCACGGCACAAACCTACACGGTACGGCATACGGTTTCCCTTCCGAGTGGTGAAACGAACATGAAAATTATAAAAACTAAAAAACCACTTTACACTTCTTTACCCTCCCACATCATATCGGCGGGTTCCTTATACGCAGCGTGAAATCTCGTACACAAATTGTACCGTCGGGAGCTTCCCAAACGACCCATCGTGGGCTCGATCGTCCTGCCGGAGATAGCGAAACGTACCAGATAGCAGAAATCTGGGATAAGCTTCATATCTGGCCTCGGTCGATGAACACTACAACAACAACAACAACAAAAAACTCACCCCCGAACACGAACATCACCATACGGGCACACTCGAGACGCCGTGTGAAGTTTCGCCGGGCACAAAATGGAAAATTCACGCGCCTTAAATGGATATAAATTACATACCGCCTCCCTCCCCCGGAATAGAGCGCACTCGCTACTCTTCCTACCAAAGATAGGAAACAATCCGGGTCTACCGGAAGAGCGGGTAGCCCGGTCAGGGGAAGAAAAAAAAACACCTACAATAATACGCCATTCAAAGCGGCAGCGGCAGCAGCAACGAAAAAATCGTCCGACTCATTTCCGGTTCGAGCTAATGAAACTTTTTTCTCCGCTTTCGCTGGGTTGGTCCGTGTGGAACAGAGATTCCTTTTTTTTGCGTACCATACCTGGAACATGTGCAAACGTGGGTGAGCTTGCTGCTTGCCTTGTGTGCTGGGAACATGAAAGGGCAGGATCCCTGCAGGTGAGTGAGCATTTTTCGCCAACCCATGGACAGCTTTGCGTAAATATGGGAACTGTTTTGTATTACATAGAACGTATTTTTCACATCCTGTTTTTTTTTTTCGTTAACAAATCACCACTACCCCACACATTGAATGTTGAACAGCAGCATGGTAGTATAAAGAACATCAACCCACGTGTCAATAATGGCAGAGATGAAAGTGATGTACTCCTCATCAACAACAACAAAAAAACTCATTTGCTGCCATGCCCATTCGCGATCGGTCGCACTGCTGTTCTAAAGCAACGAACCATCTCCTTCGAATCTTGTATCGTTAACACTACATCGCCATTGCAACCGATACTATTGTTCGTATTCGGTGAATTGCAATGAGAGCGGAAAACAAATGAGCAACCATCGAAGAAAACCATCAAGCGTAGTCAGTGGGTAGACCGCGTTCGAAAAGTTGAGGTGGGCTGCGATCGCCCTCGGGCTAACGAGCGGCCTGTGGTTCCCGTAGAGGTTGGTTAAATGTTTTGTAATGAACTTTACAAGTGCCACTCGCGTTTGCGGGCACTGTTCACCGATGCTCGGACCGATGCATTTAGAATCTAACGAATGCTTCAGTTCGGCTTAAAGCAATCAGTTCAAGTGGTGCTTATTTTTCGATGAGCTTCATTTGTTCGAACCGCACAAAATGCTAGTTATTTCTGCGTTCTAGTGTGGAATGAGAGAGCGGGAAAAGGTTAATATTTCAAGAAAGAACTTGTACCACACCGAATTTGTAAACTTATAATGTACGCTCTTGTTAGCATGGAGTTATTCCGATGTGAAAACTTCTAACATTTGTATCTCTTACAACATGGAGTGATACGACGGCAGATTCGTTCCGACGAATCGGACCAATTTCACTCGATTAGCAAACGTATTTATATACAAAATTTATATTTCCTATGCAAAGTAGTACTTTCAAGAAAAATGCTCTACCACTTTGCCATAATTGCACACTAGAGAGAGTTTAACATAGTTCCAGTCATATTTACGCACTGGTAAACCGACACGCCATACCTTATGCTAATTGCACTGGACACACACGTCCTCTCCTTCACCTATCGGTGCTATCGTTTGCCAAATGGTTCAATTTTAGGCACCCACCAAATTTCCACAATTTATCACGGCCAAATTTTCAGCTCACTACACTGCACCGGGGAAAGATGTCCGTGGCAAGCTCGGAACCACACCAAAATTCTGCAAATTCATTACTCATTATCACTTGATGAAGCGTTTACCGCAGAAACA
>JXWZ01001941.1:0-17685 GCA_000956215.1 Anopheles farauti No. 4 | reverse complement strand
GTTCGAACTCAGTTAAAGAGAAAACGAGTTTATTTAACCCTTTTTATATGCTTTAAGTTTGCTGATGTGTAAACCAATCATATATATTAGCTGCCCTTTGCTTAGGGTATGCACGTTAATATTTGTTATTTATTTGTTTAGCAAAATATACAAAAAAAAGCACTGGTTTCGTTGCTGTTTTCCAAAAAATATTCATTCTTGCAAGTATACACTTTCAAGTTCCTTTTTTAAACGTTAAAAACCACCCAATAGTTACAGGTACAATCTTCATTACTCGAAATTTAAATTAGAAAACCGATTGTTTGCAGGAGTTTGGTATGAAGATTTTCAACCCAACCAGTAACTCAAACCCATGCATATGCTGAAACCAGCCGGAATGCAACCAATCTTGTTTTTAACACCAAGTTCACACAAAGAAAACTTCCTTCCCTCCCATACACCATATTCCATACTGAATGCTTCACATACTCGAGCCGCCCACATCCTATCCACCCACAAACACAGTGAGAGGAGGAGGGGGGTGATATATATTTGTAATATATTTTTCATCATTTTCTTTTATGTTCCGCGCCGTGCCGTGGCGTAGTCGCGTTCTGTTGTTTTTCGTCTCCTAGCCGCCTATTCCCGTGCCGATGGAACTGGTGTTGCATTGAAAATTATTTCTTGTAAACAAAATCGTTCACACAGCATCCGCGAATGTCGGTGTGTACGTATGTGTGCCGGGCCGAGTGTTCCGCGTTGCGTCGCGTCGCGGCACGCGGACCGTCCGCTTGTCGTGGCCATTGTGTCCAGGTTAGTGGTGTGTCGGTAGCGAGCAGGATCCGTTTGTTTCACGTAAATAACATACACACACACACACACTCACATGCGCTGCTACGTGGATGCATCCGTGTATGTAAATTTTACACTTGTTTCCCGCGAACACACTTCTTTCCAATCTCTTACCCCCCGAGCATCAAACGCTTTCTTCGGAAGAGGGTAACGCGACCGGGGGGGTTTTCCGCGTATTTTCCACATTTTTCCAGTTTTCTGGTCCTTTTTGCCGTTGTTTTAGAGGTTGCTTTGTGCCCCAATCTCCGTCACTCTACTTTTTCGCTGTTTCTCCCCCCTCTATTTCTTTCTCTCGCTCTTCCCCTCTCCGACGCACACATACACTGTCGCTGGCAACAATGAACAACCGACGTGTTTATCTTTTTGTTCTCACTTTCCACCCACTTGCCTGGTTCAGTTCAGTAAAGCATCGGGGGTGTCGCGAGTAGGTAATATTTTTCATCCACCAGCAACCCTTCACCCACGCACCCACGAGTCCGTTTTCGTCTTAGATGGGTTCGTCTTCGTCGGTGGCTCAAGTTATTTTCGGTCCTAGTTTTTCCGGCCTTTGTGTTTTCATCACCGCCGCTGATATGTGTTCCCGTCTCGCTCTTCCAGCAAGCAGCCAAGGTTTTGGTTCAGTTCAGCTCTTTACCGACTGGACGGCAAACCCTGCTGCAACGGTTGCTTCGATCTCTGCTGCTGCATGCAGTTTGTGCGGAAAAGCGATTTTTTCATATTTTTTTGCGCCTTTACGTTCATTGTTTTGCGCGTTGTACTGCCGTGTCGTTCTCTGAACGGAGTGTGTGTGTGTGTGTTTTTTCCTGTATACATTTCTGTTTTGTCACAAAACGGTAATCCGGCCACTGCACGCACACAAACACACACACACACCTACACTGTCTGTCTCTTTCGTTATTTTTAATTTTTCTTTTGTCAGCCCCGCCACGTCTCGCCTCGGTCCCTTGGAGGCCTTGTGCAACTTTAACTTTGATGTAACACGCGGCAGAGTAATTATTTACATTCATTCCGCGTTCCCTTCCAACCCCACCCCACCGGTGCCCATTTCATCCTACCCAACGCGGGGCCTTGTGCGCACTTCCATCAATTGTCATTTTAAAATTACTTTCATCTCGTTTCACCGAGGCCCGTCGTCGCCGTCTTCGGTTTCCGTTTGCCTTTCGCACGATGCACCGCAGGAATGAGGCGGGAGGGTCGGGACTTTTCTGAAGATAGACGCTACCCATGGCTGCCTTCCCGATGTGTGTCGGTATTTCTCTCATTCGCCTTTGCAGCATCCGTTAGTTACACTTATGCTTTTGCTGCGCTCCTCTCCCTCCCATTGCACCATTTTGGTGCACCCGTCCCGCACGATCGTCACCACCGTTGTCATTGCGTGTGTGTTTGTGTGTATGTGTAGTTTATCGTATTGTTCAAGGTGTAACAAACCCGCTCACCTCCCATGGCACCTTCCGAGCTTCCTTTAACTTCTGCAACACTTTTCATCTGGCTCGCGTGGCTCATATGCAGGTAAAACACCGTGCCGCCGTTATGAAACGGTGGCAGTGAGTTTGTTGAACTTTTTCTCACTTTTCCGCCCCTGTGCCTGCCTCCCTATTCCGTACGAGAACGCCGCAGAACATAGACGCAGCTATCATACGATACAATGCATGACGCAAAATGAGAACAGTGATAATAATAAAAAAAAACTAGCTCACTTTTATCCTCCTCAGTGCATCGTGCCGTCAAACTGTTCATATTTGGTGTTGTAAACACGATTTAACTGTTTAACTGTTTTCTGATCGTTAATTGTAAATTCACCAAAAATCCATGTGATTTAAATAACTAAGAAATCTGTTTTTTCTTCAAAATCTCAAGATTAAGCTTCCCTTCTCACATAGTTTTTGTAAAATAAGATTCCCTATGATTCTTATGATGATATGAGCCACATGACCACATGACCACATGAGTGGAAATATTTCAAAGAATTAGCTGCTTTCCAAATAATTACGACTACAATGTTCGCTCCGTATTCTTTTGAATAGATAAAAAAAACTTCGAAACTTTTGCACGGAACATACCCCACCGAATGCCGCGCTAAAAAGATGACCTCCGTTTCAACTCGTCATTTTCACCACGGGATGTAACTTCCGGCCACCCCGTTTCAGCCCAACCCCGAGAACGGTCGCATTCATTTCGAGTTTAATTTTTCATTTTTCATTAATCAATTATTTATATTAAGTATCGTGCACTTTTCGCAGGCCGGTAGGTGTTTTTTTTTTGTTGTTTCGGTTTCTTGTGCTTCGCCGACGACGCACGCGGGGAAATGTTTACGATTACTTCTTGCGGCGCGGCACGAGAAGAAACCGGTGAAAGAAAGTACAATTAGACGGCAAAAACGAACGTTCCATTCTTACCGATACCTTTTTCTTCCGGGAAGCGAACCGAACCACATGGCCGGCAATGGGTGAGCCGGGGGATGAACTTTTCCCTTTTGGCACGGTATTTGTTCTTTGTCGCGTTCTTTCTTTTTCCGTTTCCGTCTCTCTTTCTCTCACTATCGCGCCCTCTCTCTCTCTCTCTTTCTCTTTTTCTTCCTTCTGCATACTTTGTAATCGCTGTTCTATTTACATGCCTTTTTTTTTCGTAGCCATATTTCATTCCAATTTTTCTTTGCTTGCGAAAGGTACCCCCGACAGATTAACCTTCATGTTTCCATTCGACACAACGCTTTGCATTTCTTTTACCACTTTGCTGGCTCCTGCGCTTCTTATTTCCCCCGTTTTCCTTCCCTCCAGTTGTTATGTAATAGATGTGTATGTTCGTATTATTTAACACTGTTTTTTTTCTTCTTTTTTTTCATACACATCTTCGGCTCGCGATGGTTCGGTTTACATTTTTATTCTTTTCCTCTTTCTCTGCGCTGTAATCTTTTTGCATCCTTACTGTCGTTGCTGCTCCATTTTTACATTTACTTTTAATTAAATATTAATGAAAATTAAAATGAACCAAGGCGAGGGTGAAGAGTGATGAATGTTCGAGCGAACCGGAAAGACGTTGCATTTCGCTCTTCCTCGACGGGTACACGCCATAAAACGACCATCATCGCCATCATCATCATCATCATCATCAACTGGGAACCACCGAGTGGCCATTCGCTTGAGCCCACTTACACGCTCTCAGTGGCATCGAGCCGGGGGTGTGCAATTTTTCATTTTTATTTCAATTCCGGTCGCGAACAGCAACGACCACCATGGGTAAGGGTGGCCGCTTCTTTATGTCCCACTGCTACGGTACTTGCTCGGTTTGGATAATCCCGGGCAGCCGCGAAACGAAGGCACCACTCACACAAATAATTACCAGCAATCGAACGTGCCGATTGATTCATTTGTCAAGTAATTAACTTTTCCAACAAATCGTTCGCCCCAAAAGCTTCGGAATGGATTGTTTTCAATCAATGCATGTTGTATGCTTGTTTGCTCGAGCACACCGAACGGGGCCGCTCCCAGAAGAAGGCTCACCGGCGGTCCCCGTAACGAATGAGCCGAGTGTAATTAGTGCATAAGGATATGAAGGTTTTAATTGATTTTCCAATAGTGTCCTCTCACCCTACCGAGCAGGCGCACGACTGACGCACGCGATCGAAACATTTGCCACAATTAATGGCGGTAAATATTGTACGCCGGTGAGCATTTTATGCTAGACTTAGCTGAAAAATGCATTCGTTTTTCTTTTCGCCCCGGCTGGCGGGTTCTTAAGCTTAAGCCTCGGTACGCCACAGAATCGATTACGAATCTATTTTTATTGCCTGCTCATAAAATACCCACATCGACCTGTCGGTGATTATCGGGGACCGGGGTGCGTCCCGGGTATGGGAGCGGATCGACTTTGATTCAATATGCGGAAAAAACTAATCAAAAACTGGGGAAATTCTGCGAAAATTGCTTTCCGACACATTTGTTCAAGGATTTAGAGAAAATTCTACAAGGAAATGTCTAGTGAGTTGATTTGTGGACTGACGAGCTGTTGTTCAATTATTCCAAACAAAAATTAATGCTCCTCATGGCTGATAGTGCACGTAAAGTTTTTCTTTGATTGTTTATAAAAACTATAAAAAATTGCTTCCTTTTTTCACGGGCGAAGATGGAATCATACAAATCCATTATAGTCAAACGGTTATGGAGAAGTAAATATATTTATACTTACGCTTCTTTTCGATTGAGAAATGTGTCTTAAGAAATATCACATTTCTTCACCAAATATATATTAGCAAAAATTATCGTAAAATATGAAAATTTTCGAAAATAGTTTTGATTACGTAAATAAGTTGAAGCAGCTTGGAAATATTTGCCCGTTTATTATCAGGATTATTTGTTTCAAGCCATATGTACAGTTTCCTATCTAGCATTATAAAAATCCATTGTAAATCCTTAGAAACAACGTGCTACCGAATTTACACCTTTATCCAAACTTTTGCACCGTAAAACATTCACCGTCAATATTGTTCTGCTAACACCGCGTGAAACACCTGTCGCCAATACTTCGGCGGTAACCCTACATAGGTGTGTTTTCACCTTTGCATTCGAACCCCTTTCAACAGGGTGCACTCGTTCCAGCGCCTTCCCTTAAGAACCGAACCGTTTACCGACCGACACAAAAAAAAACGATCCACCTGTTGGTACGATTGTTTATCGCACCGCAAATAAATCACCCGATCAAAAGCGCTGTTTGATGGAAAATAAAACACCCCGGTTCGGGCGTGTGTGCGTCTGTCGTAAGGGTGGGCAGAATGCGGTCAAATAAAACACATAACAACAACGGTGTGCACAGTTGCTTTTGATCAACCACCTCCAGGACTCTCTTTGATCCGGCTTCTGCCTCGCGAGCGAATGAAACGTGATCGCCGGACGATCGTTGATGATTGCCGCGGATGCGGGGTTTCGATCGGTTTCGATCACTGAATGGTCCTCCACGTTCCCGAGAAGCAAATAAAAAAAAAACCGTTCACCACTGCTCGGCACATGGCCGGGAGGCGGGGGAATAAAATGGAAAGCATACGCACAGGACGCTACCCCCGAAAGGGAAAAAAAAGGCGAACGATCTTAAACAAATATCATAACGTGCCTCGCCCGGGCACACTCGTTTGAAATCTGTGTTTGCTTGAAATTTCAACATTTATCTCGAGATCTTTTCGTTTCGTGCGTCGTTTCGCTTTGAAGTGGGGCATAGTGATTGTTTTCGTACTCTCGGCGGCTGGCCTTGCCGCATTCCAGCATACCGCGAAGTTTGGTCATCGTGGCGTGATGAATACTTTTAGATATTTAAATTTTATTAATACTTTATGTGTGAAGCACCATTGAATGTGCCGTTCTCTCGATGAAGATACCGTAGGGTAGTAACCCTTGAAGTGGAAATGGACTATTTTCATGCAAAGAAAATAGTAAAAATCGGTCACAACATGTACGCGCGGACAAGTATACCTTCCCAAAGGGGATGTTATCTTTAGATGATAAGGAAAGAAAACTCATATTTCAATCCGATCGGAATGGGTTCAAAACATGTAAAAAGTGATCCGGGCAAAGCAACCAACCAAAAAGGCCTCCAAAACGAACTAAGATTATTATTCCACTTTATTTATAACAGCACTAAAAGTAATAATAATAACAATAACGATCATATATTTGCCTTTATGCTTCTCTTCCATTACCCGGCTGGTGCTGCTGCTTCTCCAGCCTATGTTTTCAGTGTTTTTCCTCCACTTTTCAGCATTCGCAACCGCGTGAATTTCACGACCACGCTGGCGGTGCGTGTGCGGGGCAAAGTTGGCCCCGAAAAAAAAAAACAGAAATAAAAAAGAATATATTTTTGCACCGCATTGCCTCATCCGACGTTTTTGCCCCGATCGCGATCGCGAGTGTGCGATCTCGTTTCACTTGCTCTTTCATTTTTATTAAGCAGTCGTTAACCTCCGGCAGCGGCAGCGGATTGGAAATTAACTTAATGTGCGGAGGAGAGCATGATCGCGCGACTGTGGTGATGGTGGTGGTGGTATAAAACAACAAGATTATTATAAAAATACCAAGCACACACACACACACAGACGGACGAGCGAAAAAAAAAATACGCCAAACACAAACTGGCAAACCGAAAAACCAAACGAAACAAATAACATCGAAATCAAGTGCTCCTCTTCGCTGCCATGAGCGAAGGGGAAGGCAAAGGCGGCGGATCGGCGAATGTGCAATGGTAATGAGCTTCAGCATCAGGTATATTTATTTCTATCTGTTAGAGATTACTGAAGCATTAACGATATAGCGCTTAATTGCAAACTCGCGCAAACAAATCGCAACCTCCATTGCTATCAGGCGGGGGCCGTGCGAGGCACACACGAAACACACCAACCAGCTTGAAAGAAAACGAGCAAAACAATGGGGAAGGGAAGGAGTGGAGGTGAGGAGGACAATTGTTCATCAAACGAGACGGACGCGTGTGTTGTAGATAAAAAAAAACAGACGGTGGTATCACATAAAATAAGATGATTTTGGGGAAGGGAAGGAGGCTCGTTATGATAATACCCACCGGCAACGTGATGAGGTGTTGATAATGACGAAGATGATGATGATGATGATGGTAGCTTTGGATAAATGAACGAGTAAAAAAGCTTTTACCTCCTACGCCGCACATCCACCGATTTATTGCAGTGCGTGGTTTGTCATTGCTTTCTTGTCGTTGTCGTGACGGACACTTTCGTCAATTTCCTGCAGCCGACGACATCACTTGTGGTCTTCCCCAGGTTCGGACACATGTGAGGCAGGTTGGTGAATGTGGCTGTTTACATTCCCCAGAGTACATATGGGCAGACTAGAAACTAAACTAAATCAGCTGCTTCAAGTGCTTGGCACCTAATAAATTTTCACATAGATTATTTTTGATATGAAAAGTTGTAGATATTTAAAAAGTCGGTATTTATTAAAATAATTAAGAATTCACTAAGCAACATATTTTTTCGATTCGAGATTAAAAATGTCTGTCAGTGCAAGTAGGCACTGACAAAACGGCTATATATAGCCAAAAATACTGTTGAAATAAAAAAAAGTTTCGTTAAAAAATTTTTAAATTTATTTTTAAATTACAATTTAAATTACAATTTATATCAAATTCAGCGGCATGTTTCTGGTGCTATTTATCACGATTAATCATGCTACCATTTAATAAACCTTGATTCAGTTATTAAATCACTTCAGCTAGTTAAATTAAATCGGCAGCTTTTCGATGCCCTTCCTAATCCAACTGAAATTTGCATAACTTCTACCCACCCAAACTCGAGTTGAAGCTCCAATTCGGTCGCCACTTCTAGCCGCACGCGAAAGACATGCACGAACCGACTATTTTAACATGTTTACATGTTTCTCAGCAATCAGCGCAATCTAATGCGCCAGCAAAAATATCGCTTACGTGACGACCGACGTCGTCGTTCCATCGACTCGCTGATAAGTCGTCGAGCACCACACAAAAACACGGCCACCGATCGCTCGGTCGTTCGATCGGGCAGCGCTATAAATAATAACTATTTGCAATTAATTAGCTACACGTGATCTATTTGCCGTGCGGGTAGGTTGTGGTTGTGATTGCTACTTACACACCGATCGGAAGCTCCCGGAGCTTTGCGGTGACGATCGGTGAAGGAAATGAAACCTCTCTGGCATCGGTACCGCCTCCACCACTTCACCACGGACGTGACGCAATCCGAGGTGAGCACCGAGGTGAAATAGAAGGAAATTAAAATATATCGTCCGACCGCAGCCGCGGCTGGGTGCAGCAGGTTTGCAGCAAAACCGCTCGTATATTTATTACATTGTTTATTACAAACAAAAAACAATCGATGCAACAACAGGGCCGCTGCTAAAGGGTTTGAGCGTACCAGGAAGGCACTGTGATCATCTCACGCGGTCGCAGCGACCATTGTCACGACGGTTTTCCTGGTGCCGTTGGTGCCACGGGTGCTGCTTTTACGGGTGGTAAAAAAAAATGAGAAATTACCCCCGCCACGACACAACCCCCGTGCCCCGTGCGTGCCCCTAGATGAGTTACGTGGCGGAATTTCTGCACCCATCTCGCTCGCACAAATGAATCTCCCGTTTCGTCTACCTCCACACGCTCCCCAACTCGAGCGTTCGTTTAACGATAATTGCTATATTGTTTATTATATGTAATTTAGTGAACGAAAAAGATAGCCAACGCGGGATCGAAGCGAGCGCGATGGGAATAGACGGTACGCGTACTCACACTCGTGTGTGTGTGTGTTAGTTTGTGCTGTACAAATATGACACATTCGCGGTTAACAGCAAGAAAATAAAACACACTAAACGGAGAAAAACGATCATAAAGATACGTGGCCTCGGTGTGTACGACTTTGGCGGCGAACTTCGTTAAAAACGGCCGTTTTCTTGCGCCTGCCCGCCTGTGGGCAATGTTTTAGGGCAATGTTTCTAAAAGCGGCAAAATTAAATGGTAAACAACATATAAACATACGCCCGTTACGCCGGCGGAGGTAGCCCAAAGAAACTTACTCACCCGAGATGCTGCAGCTGGGGGTGGGGTAAAGGAGGATGGATCACGTCACCAGCCGAACCGCGTGGACATGAACGGAGGTGAGCGAGAGCGAGGGATCGGGAAACGCACCACCATCACGCGGTGATGATGAATTTTTATTCATGCTTTTAATGAGTAATGGGTGGCGGTGTGAGTGTGTGAAGATAAAAGAAACCGTTTTATTTTCCTCACCCGAAAACCGAACCCGTCTTATCCCCCCGGCAAGCCGTCCAACGACATAACTTTACGCTCCCGGTAGTGGTTGTGTGCGTGTAGGGCTTTGTTTCTCACTGTCTCTCGCTTTCTCTCGCGCTCTCCTGCACGCTATGCAAGTTGTGTACTTGATATTGACCACTTTGGCTTCACCGATTAGCTTCTGCCCTTTCTGTTTCGGGGTTGCAGATGGAGTACAACACTCCCGGGAGGGACTCCGAAGGGCGGCACGTGGATGCTGGTAACTGTGGAACAAAAAGCCAAACCCGCAATCCGATATGTTCGTGCAATATGTTTGCCGACGTGTTACATAAAACGCACACGCTGATTATTACTAATACTCTTCGTCGTCTTGCGGCCCTCACCGAGGCACAGCTCTCGCTTTACAATCGCATTTTTTTTTTTGCCGTCCCACTTCCCGGTTGATTCATAGTTCAAAGAAAAGACACGACTGTGTGGCGCGAATTAAACCTTTCCCGGCCGAGATAGCAACCATCACAAGAAAAGCCGCAACGATGGTTGACACGACGTGAAGAAATCTGTTTCCTCCAGCGACGGTACATTGCTCGTCGTGATGATGCCGATGACGAAATAGGTTATTTGGAGCAGAGTTGTACATTTCGGTCGATTTTTTGTTTGTTTTTTTTGTGTTCAGATAAGATACTAACGCAGAACTTTAAATCATGTCAACTGTGGGGGCCGTTCCACACACTGTCGCATGAACCATGCCTAAAATCCTAAAACCCATTTTGAGTGTACGATTAAAAGTAAACATTAAATGTATAATCATTTATGTTGCTCATTATGCAAAATAAAATGACGAAAGTATCAAACATTTATATTTATGAAATGGTGAAGATGAAGATGCCCTATGTTAGATTTTATGTTAACTGTAAAGCAAATATACTGGTTGTACAATTTAAATACAGCATATCTAGCACATAATCTCATGTTGAAGATTATAAATTTTTGGTTCTTTTAAGTCGACCCTTATTTTATGGCACATACCGATTGTGCACCTTTTGGGGTATCAATCGGAACACAATGACGATTGATGCAGCAAATTAAAAACAATTAATTTCATCCCGAAAAACAAGCGAACAAATCTTGACAATCGTAATTGACACTAAATCCTCCATAATTTCCCACTTGTTGCTAACCGGTGCCTGCAGACTCAGGCACGCGTCCACGTAGCAGGCCATGGAAAGCAGGCAAAACAACAAAAAAAAACACCCACCAGCGGTGCTGCGTCGAGCACGCCGATGGCATGTAAATGATTATCCGATAATCGTATCAATTCACACATACGCACACGCGGCCCATGGTGAGGAAAGCGCAGCAGCATCAAGCTGCGAGGAGAAATTGCCTAGACCGATCCTCTAGGGCCGCGTGCGTGCGTGTGAATGGCAAAAGGTATGGAACACAAACATGGATAAACAACAACACCAGTAACTGCAGCAAGAAAAAAAATCCACACCCCAGTGTGCGAGTGTGAAAACGCAAAACGCACAGTCAAATAAACATGCCTCCCTCCTTTAACCAACCCGCCCCCCCCCCCCCTCCCCTCTCTTAACACCCTTTCACTCCCACCGTGGCCCACCCAAACCAAAGTGGCCAGATTGTGGCACAAATTATGATGCAACTACGTAGAAACGTGTGAAACGTGCAGTGCCGATTTTCGCGCTTTTCTCCCTTTCACCCTCCGTTTCTTTCACTCAGGCTCACCCGTTTGTCCCGCGACCGAGCGCCATCCATT
This sequence comes from Anopheles farauti No. 4, assembly GCA_000956215.1. Classification (NCBI taxonomy): domain Eukaryota; kingdom Metazoa; phylum Arthropoda; class Insecta; order Diptera; family Culicidae; genus Anopheles; species Anopheles farauti No. 4. The sequence goes on along the minus strand of JXWZ01001941.1, from coordinate 6,314 downwards.
TGCCGAAGTGCATCAATGTGCAAAAACCCACACCACCGCGGTGGTGGTGGGATGCAAATTGAATGAAATGCACTGCCACGCGCCCAACGGCCACCGAATTGATGCTGCGGCTACGATTTATGAGGTTACGGGGCAAACAGCTCAAACCCCATGCGAGCCACCCTCGAGCAAACACGGTGTCCACCCCGGTATGTACTCTGTCGTTCTCTCACTCTCTCGCGAACTCGCCGAAGAGGCACGTGTAAAAAATGTGACGGAATCATTCGGTCAAACAGCCATCGCACCTCATCGTGTCTTCGAAAATCGAGCTATTTTGGGAAATTTTGGAACGGCGGCAATGCTGCATTGGCGGTGAGGGTGTTAAAGCTCACTGCACCCTGCACAACCCAGGCGTTGGTGGGTTTTGCGTGCTGTTGATGTTTCGTGATGCAATCGGAGCGTATTTTAATCGGTGCTACCAGCTTAAAGCCGCCATCACCCACCACGAATTGATAGATTGGGCTCGCCCGTGATCGGGGAAAATGGGGTCAAATCTAGAACCTCAACCTGTTGCCCTTGTGGTTGCGGTTATCAACCACAAGCTGAAATTAGAACACCCAACAGGCGCTTAGTAGTCAACTGCTACCATCAATTGATGGTGAGGTTTTTTTTTATTGAATTTTTGACTGGTTGACCTGTTCACAGAAACGTTTACTCTCCTAATATGAAGACAAACTCTGGTGAGAACACAAAAAATGTTCAACAAGATTATGGAAAATATATTAAAAAAGAGTAGTAAACTAGTAGAATCCAGTTTGTATCTCTCAGTATTGAAATTACATCAATAATTATTTCACTTAAAACTGCATTATTATATAAAAGTAACCACGAAAAACGATTTTGATCGAGATTACAGGTGTTTAATTTAACCTACCAGAAAGTGAAAAGAGTTAGTTTTTAATTTAATACATTTTTAAATGCATTTTAAGAGCTATTGAAGTGCTCACTTTACAGGGCTTAAGGTTTTTTGTTTTCATATAAACACGTTCTTTCATCCAAATGGAACAATTTAATCGAATCAAATGTGGTACAAATTTAAAACCATGTTCACGTCGACAACACGTCTAGCCAACTGCCATCGTTTGCTAACAAGCCAACCACTTTTTGGGGCTTACTTGACCGACCGGAACCTTCGCCGGTCGCTTCATGTTCCCGTAAAGCTAGAGCTGTTGACAGGACTCTTTTTTTTTCGTTACCCATTTACCGTTTGTATTTTTCATCGTCCTAACGAATTTCACCCGATTAAACGAGACACATGTCTACGAGCCCACTTGCGAAACACAGCACAACATCCTTTTCGCAAAAGCTTCCCTACTGCCCGGTCTACGCAGAATGGAAGGCTCCTTTTTTTATTGGACCTGCAAACAGCAAGCTTTTAACTCCGCAAACACATACACACAGGCGGTACTATCCGCGGTTACAAGCGTGTGATAAATTCTTGCTACTCTTCGTACATATGTCGGATTCCGCACAGTAGGCGGCAGATCGAATGCACGTGAATCACACCATCGGTGCAGCCGCTGTCGCTGGATGGATGGGAATGACGCGTATGAGCCGCATGAGCCGCGCGGTACTATGTATTCAATTTTACTTCGCCTTCTTTCACGTCGGTTCTCAGCGCGAAAAGTGTCGGTGGTTATCGAACGGAGGGATGCCGGTTGCGTAACGAGCAACGCGATGGGACTAGGCAGAGTTTCCACTCGGCTCCATGACGAACCATGGCACATTTCGATTTGCCGTTCGGTTGTTTGGCACCATTCAGCCACGTAATTGTGGTCCATTTGGAAGCACCAGTGATTCTTTTCACAAACGGTTAAGATCGTGGCCAATTTGGAACGATTGATTTCATTTTCTGTTTCTGTTGATACATGGTTCTCACGGAAAAAATAAATTTTTTGTGAGTTTTTCGAGACTTTCATAAGTCAGCTTGTTTTTAGGATACACTGAAATGGTTTTGTTGGCTACCAATCTTTAATGTATGCTTCACATCCAATATTAAGGATAGGAAAATGCGAAGTTACAACAGGATGAAAATATTTAACCGAAAATGGTCATTCGAACTAATTTATCTCCAGTAAGTCAAAAAATTGTAAATGAAAAATAGTGTTTATTTTTTGTTTTGTTATCCCGTAATAAATAATATTTTTTCCTCATTTTTTATTTAAAAAAAAACAAAACTTTTCCAAGCATCATTTACCTTTAAATTTCAGTATAACGTCAATGTTGTTCAAGAAAGGAAAAAAAACACTGTTGCATACACCTTCACCATTGAAACCAATGTTCGATTTAGCGAACATATTTTGCCGCCTCGAACTGTTCGCCCAAATTCGGTATTACAGCTGAGTTCAATTGATACGAGAACAATCAGCAATCACCACCGTCGTACTCGCCAGGAAATCGGGAAATTTAATTCGATTTCGACATTTTTCGCTATCGGCGATCGTTTAATTTATTTTAACTCAATTGACTCGCACCCACTCGCGAAGCTTTTACGACGACCCACGCCAGCGGGCAAACCTTGGTTGCGTGCTGCCGCGTTACGACACGTGCCACACGCACGGGCCCCACTGCGTACATGAGTAATTTGGCACGCAAGATGAGAGAAGCAAAAAAAGAACATCCCCCTCATCGACGGAAACTGGCGCACTAACATGTGTTAGCTGTCACTTGCAATTCATTCCGCCTGCGGGGTGGCTTCTGTTAAAAAGCTCACCCTTTTACGTGCCACCCTGCTTGCTGGCTTGGTGAGGGCCTATGCATTTTTCTTCTGAAAAGCGTAATCACTTCTACGGTAGCCACAGAACATGACAGAGACCATCCCGTTCTGCCGTTGTCGGCCGACCCTACCCCACCTCGTTTCAAGCGTAGATAATCAATCATCAGCTGGCTGCATCGGGTTCCGTCGGTGCAGCACAAATCGCCCACATACACATACACACGGAACGAAACAGAACGTGCAGTCGGGCGGCATTGCATTCAAGCATTCGGAACGGAAAACTGCCTCCTGCAAAAACGGCAACAAGAGACGAACCCGAGCACGGTGGTGTCGATTGGCAGGAAGCATGAAGTAACGCGATACCCTACGAGGGGGCCGATTTTGCGGCTGGTCAGGAAGAGGAAGCCGGGAAGGGGGGGAACCAGCAAGGCATACTTTGTTACACATCCACATCAAACCGGGCGTACTGTCATGATGGCATTCGGAACACAAACCGTGCCTCCCCCGTGGGACATAAAGTAACATTGTCATTACTATATTCATAATATTAATTATTTATGACATTCTGCACGCTATATGTATTTATCCTCCACCTTCTCTACCCCTTCGCCGGGGCTTCTGTTGCGTTCTTTATCTCGGACTGCCGTTGTCGGGTGAACGGTTCCTCCGCTCCACTCCGCTCCACCCGACCGAATCATACGGTGCACGCGAACCGTAGCTTACAAAACGGAAAGAAAACCCAACCGCATGGAATACTAACACAGCTACTGGAGCGGCCAACAATTGCCAGCAACCACTAAACCGAACCGATCCGATAACCGGCCAGCTCTGTGGTCGTCCAGGCTTTGTCGTGGTAGCGAAGGGCGACTGAAGAGCGAGGTGGAGTTGACAAGTGGAAAACCTTCATTTTTATATATACATGCTCCCCTACCGCACAAGGCTCCACGGTCAGAACAAATAGCGCACACACGCGCGGTGACGTATTTTTCTCGAACCTAATAAAAATAACATTACATCACTGGCCCGATAGGTGGATCGGTGGTTTTTGTTTTGTTTTGTTTTTTTTTTGCTTCTTTTTTTTCCCGTTCGCCACCGCACGATCTACGATAATGAATGCTTTTAATACCTCAATTTGTCTACTGGGCATAGCACACGGCATTGCGGAATGCTAATGCGTTACCGTGCGTGTAGCATTCGGTGCTTTACATACTTCAGTGCTGGTTTATTTCATTGCAGTACAGTTTTTCTCAAAACTATTCATCATTAACAATTAGCTTTTCGCAATGTTTTCATTTGCACACATATTTTTGTATTGTGCATTCGTATTCTTTAATCACCAACATTGTCTAAAAGGTGCGAAGCGAAGTGTTCGCCGCTTTCGCATTTAGGATTATTTATTTTTATGGGGAAATTTTTTTTGCTAAAAATGGGAAAATGAGCCACATTATGAGTATGGAGTGTCAAAGTAATATGAGCCTTAATGGATCACACATATTTTTCAAGACGAAGAGTTGCGTTTTCAAAAGCTCGATTTCACATACAAATAAAGAATTTAGTTCACCTAACTCGAACATTTCCGAAAGATCAAAACATTAAACATTGATCAGGAAAAGATCAGACCATTTTTTTGTCTCAAATGGTTAATTTTAATAAAATTTTCGCGTTAGTTAATATTTTTTTCAATATAATGTGTTACTGCAAAACACTAAATTGCGCACCTAAAGTTTTTCTGCTATCGATCCCCTCTCGCTTCCTTCCCTTAAAGCCCGACCCGCTAGCCCGGTGAGAACATTCGCTCAGAATTCCTCACCCAGCGCACAAACAAAACCCAACACAACCGACGCCGCGTGGCTGACCCTGAAGAGCATTGTGCAGCACAATGTAGCAATTAGAGATAATAATTGATTACAGTTGCAGGAATATAAATAATGTTGAGAGAAATGATGCGATGCATCCATCAAAAGATGGGCTGAAAAAAAAATGAAACAAGCAACACACCGCTGCACATGCAACACGACGGCGACGGCGGCTGACGGTAAACCGGCCAAGCCTGCTTACCCGTTTGTCTGTTTTTTTTTGCCCGTTTCCGCTCCCTCTCTGCCACTCTTTGCCTGTCGATTCGCGGGGCCAATGCAAAGACGGTGCTGCGTAAGACGGCAACTGGCAAAAACGTACGTTGCAACGTTGAGCGATGCCGCCAGCAGGGTTTTGGAGGATGAGGATGAGCTGAATGTGAAATCTAACCTTTTCAGGAGCCCCCGGACGGCAGGGTGAAAGAATGCGAGTGGAAAAGCGCCGAACATTGCTGTTAATGGGAGCTTCTTCTACAGCGCATGAACCAACCCGGGTGCCACCGCAGTTTCGAGGCTCATGGCGCGCGTTGACAGCGCACCGGAGGGCTCCGAGGGTTTCGTGTGGCGAAATGTGGTTTGTTCTGGGCGTGTGTGCGTTTCCCACACCTCAATCGGCCAATTGGTGTTTAATTGTTACCTTTACTCGTGGGTATCCAATCGCTCGTACGATTGGAAGAAAGGTCACGCGTGTGTCGATCATGATTGCAGTTGTGGTTGAAAATTGCACTTGGCTTTAGAATATTATACTGTGGGAAAATAGATGTATACCTCGATGTATATTGGAAGCATTTACAGAATAGATTAATGACTGCTGCATTCATCAAACATAGCAGATAGAAATACAATTGTTTACCAAAATCCAAAGCAGCTGTTCTATTCCTAGGACCAATCGTTTGAAGCTACATCCTTTTCTAAACCTATATTATCCCATACTCTAATAGAAATCCCATACTATAATCCCATACTCTTGTCGTTTTTTGTGTTTTCGAGGAGTAGAAGATATCATGCACTAAGATATCATCAGCATAGTAGTAAAAAATGGCTATAAAAATCAAAAGCCCCCACCGATACATCGTGAATTATCGTGGAGCTATCGTGTTTTTAAAATTCTTTGATACTAGATAATCAGTTTGCAGAAAAAGTGTCATCGGTTGTGTTGCTTCTTATCAACAAACTAAACTCAAAAATAATCGAGAATAATCCCCATCGAGACGGGATGGATAAATAAACATCCACTAGCATATTGAAATCCACTGTCGAATCGGACGTTAATCGTTCAATCGACAAGTGGAACATTCGGTCCCTGCGGCAGGAAATGAAATCAATCTCCTGTTTTTAAACACATTTCACCACACAAACCCACTCACACCTCCACCAATCACAAATGCATGAAACGCTCGTTTTATAGCCAATCGTGTCATTTTGAGCCCCCCGACGTGCCCGACGTGCTCAAAGGTAAAACAAAATCGGAAAATAAATCATAAAACAGTGAATTTTCACACACCCACTACAAACCAAAGAAAAAAACCGTTGCACATGACCCAACTGAGCTTCCGCAAACAGAAAAATAAACCGAACCAAAGTGACGCACTGTTTCGGCCACCGTCTACTTGGATGGGTTGAGCACGATTGTCAAAAATCAAACCGCCGCCAACTGTCAGATGGGGTGGTTTTGGGGTTTATTTTGCTCCCTTGTTAATCGTTTT
>JXWZ01001940.1:0-19682 GCA_000956215.1 Anopheles farauti No. 4 | reverse complement strand
GGTAATGTGAATACAGCGGCTGGTACAGCTATTCGGCCGATCGGATCATTGCTTGGCACTGCGGTCAACACCGCTGGAAATATCCTCAACACTGCAACTGGAAGCGTTATTAGCCCAGCCGGCACTTTGTTTGGCAGTGGGTTAAACCTGGCTGGTAATGTGAATACAGCGGCTGGTACAGCTATTCGACCGATCGGATCAGTGCTTGGGAGTGGATTGAACCTTGCCGGTACTGCCATCAACACGGCTGGAAATGTCGTGAATACGGCTGGTAATGTGGCCGGTACTGCTGTCCGTGGAGTGGTAGGTACAGCTACCAATATTCTCGGTAATGCTGCTAGTGGAATCCTTGGAGGATTGACTAACGGTCTGCAAGCTGCATCCAGTGTGGGCGGTAGCTTGAATTTGAGAGGAGGTATTTCCGCTTCTGGTGGAATCTTAGGTGGAGCTGGGCTTTCTGGTGGACTGAGCGGAGCGCTTCGCTTCGGATAGTATGGAAAGTTTGTTGAAATGTTGAAAGTAATGTTGAATTTATTGACTGAATAACTGACTTGTACCGATGTTCTTAAAAATATGCAATAAAAAATTATCGATTTTGAGACCAAACATTTTTTAAGTATTTACTTCGTCATGATTTAGAGTTATTTTAAATGAAACATGAAAGTTTTTAATACGGAAACATTTTACATTAGTCGTCTCATGTGGCTATTTGAATATATTTGTTTTTCGAGCTTTTACTGTACACATTTTTTTTTATATATAATAGAAAACATACACCCGTTGCGATGATTTCTTCCAAAAAAAAACACCCAATGTGGTAAAATTATGTAACTTTAACACCGTGTCCTTGTCAATAGCCGTTTGATGTTTGATGTTTCTGACATCATAACGATGGCGTGTTATGGTTGTAAACCGATCAAATAGGCTGCGATGCAGCAGCGCACCCAAACCATTAGATATGCTCACTTAAAACTGTGAGTGAGCGCATGTCTAAATTGTTGAGAGTAATTGCGGTGCAGAACAAACGATGCGGTTAAAGCAATGGTTGGTAGGCTTTGCTATTGAAAAGTTACATAACTTGTGACGTATAGCATGAACGATTTTAACCGTGCAGGAAGAAATATGTTTGCTTACCACAAAACAAATGCCCGTCGAAGTGATAATTTTGGAATGCACTTGAGTTGAGAATTTAAGCTTGTCAAGCTCTCCGTAGCTGCTGTTGTATGCTCATAAATACCCAGCAAAATGTGAAATGTGCCGAAGACCATTCTAACATTTTAACTGTGCAACAGCTCCTAGGCATTAGAGGTTTCTGTTTTTGGCTTCTGTCTAATCCCATCATATTTTTGGTTGATCCCTGACAGAACGGAACCGTTTGGCGTAACGTTGGAGCGCCAGTTTCAAATGAGAGCTTTGTGGGTGACTTTACCAGCTTTCTTGCCGCTTGAAATCCATTACTGCAGTATTAATACCTGTCCGAAAAACCACCCTAACTCGGTCCCAAACTGTTGGTTCGCGTCTGCATGACCGCCCGGTTATGGCTTGTGGAACCCTTTTTTTAATCTTTCCAATTTATCACCCCTTTTGTTTTCCCGCACGAGCAACCATTTTATTGAATTAGATGCGAACGAACGGGGATTCCAACCTGTGAAAGCCTTTCCCTCGCTGAAGTTGCAAAAACGATGGTATAGTGTCGACTACACGATGCTGTGGATGATGCGTCAGGATGAAAAAAGCGATTTTTACATGTTTTCGGCTTTCACAGTATTAATGGCACGGTTGTCATCCGGCCATGAACCACAATAGGACTAAAAGTGGAAATCAATAGTGACGCTGTGCATCTTTTTTCATCTTTTTTCATTTGAAAACGTTTTATCTTTACGCAATTTAATCACGATGAGATGAGAGTCTATGAGCGGAACTAAATTTGTTAACGAAGAGAAAACAACATGCACACAAATTTGTGTTCAAAGAACAAGGAGATAACTATCGCTAAACATTTGCACTGGATTAAACTTGCGTTTTAGCTCGGGAGTCAACTAAAGTTTCGCCTACCGACGTTTCATGTTCTTTGAATATGCGGTTGCAACAAAGTCTAACAGTAATGAAAAGCTAGAAGCGAAGAAAGCTCGGAGCACACCTATTCTTAGCGAATTCGCCAGGTGAACATGCAACGGAGTGGATATGGGAGGAAAATAAATGGCCGGGCTCGCGTTCAGCGGAAGAACGCGGAAACACGTTTTGCGTTGCATTTCCTTTTGTTCATCAAGACCGCCTTTTCCGGTGCATATAATTCGTCCATACAGACCCCATCCGGTGTGTAATTAGCAGGAACAAGACAAAGTTTCGCACGGGACCAGTCGAAAACTTGCGAACACGCCAAAATATAACCTCGACGCCGCCCGGCTGCGGGGTAAAGCGATGCCAAGCGCGTTTCCTTACCGCGTTCTTATTTGTCTTTCGGGCGCCACCGTTGCCATGGGCACCATCGTCATCGGCTGGTGGCTGGCGAGGCGCGAATAATGAAGAATAATTAGACTTTCAGGCTAGCGAACGAGTTTCGCGGAGCGCTATTCTAAACTAATCATAATTGAATCAATTTCATCGCACTACCGCACGCGTCGCGATGGCGATGAGAGGCATCGTTTCGTTGTTTGTGGAGTAACAGTGTCAGTCTGCTGTTCAGTCGGCTTAGAGTGTTTGACAGATTCGTACACAGTTTGGAGCAAGTGTGTATGACTCAAACGCATGTGATATGAAATTCTCCGAAACAGAAAATCATCATCATTTGCGATGAATATGCGCGTCTGACACACATCTGGTGAACATACGTGTTGACAAGCTGTTGCCGGGAATGAGCGTTTCGTAAGAATGATTAGATAGTTAGATCGTTGGACGCAGTGCATCGGGGTCAAGTTCAATTAGTTAGAAAATGCGTTGACGAACAGTTGCATATAAGACGCTGCGAAGTAGCCGTAAACTTTCGGCTCGGATACTGCCTTAAGCATCAGCGATGCAAAGCAACTGCACACCGTTTTTGGAGATCAATCACACACACACGCACGCGCACACGCACGGACGCTCGTAAACGTAAAGGGATGTTTGTTTTTAATCTCGTGTCCTGGTTGGAACAATCGCTTGATGTTAGTAAGCACACAAATGCCGGTTTGGTGGGAACCTAGCCAAGATTCGGACGGACGGTACAGGATTGTTGGAATGGAATTCAATCTCACGTCACTCTCCGGATCCGATCCCTTTTTGACTAAGCCGAAGCGTGATGGTTCGATTTACATTCCATTAATCAAACCGTAAGGATCGATCGGCAGCGGCGGCTAACGATGTGTTCGACGTCCGTCTACCAAGGAACGCCCCTTTGTTGAGTTGCGGAAATAAAGGCTTCCCTTGGCTTGGGCGGTGTTGGGCCGAGGAGTACGCGCTGCACCTTGACAGGATGTGATTCACTGAAGTGTCGTCGGTCTCGTCGTCGCGCGTACATTGAAATTATCAACGGTCGAGCATGGTGTGTTTGGGGGCGTCCGCTGGGTTGAGGGTGGGTTGACGATTGGAACCTTGCTGCGGGTGCCTGGATTACAGTGAAGAAAAAAAAAACAGAATCGATTTATTTTCTTGCTTGTTAAACAGATTGTTTCAGTAACCAGTCGCTCGCTTGCGAACGAGTGGAATTCACGAACAGTTCCCGGCAGTTCCGAGCATGGATAAGAAGTCTTCCGTTCGGGTGTTTAGTGTTTGTTACTTGACACTTTCGCATAACAAGATGAAAGCGGAGTATTGGATTCTCTCGTTCGGCACAGCTATTTGAGAGCGTTGTGATATTTTTTTTTCTACTTAAAGCTAACACATCAAACGAATGAACCTTCCCTTCCGGTTCGCCGCAGGGTAGGGAAGCGTTTTTGTGTGATGTAAACCATTTGCATAGGGCCAGCATTTATTCAGCGCTGGAAAAGTGGCAATGGGATAAGGAAATGCTAAGCTGATAATGTGGACGTACGGGAATGTGTTACGCAATGGGTATGCTAACGAACATTAAGCTGTTTGCATTTATACTTGGCAAGGTGAAAAAGTCGAGGTAGCAGTGGGGCTGAAATCGCCATAAGAAGCATTAATCTGCTTAATTCTGTCTGCTGTTCTGGAATTTACGATTTCACAGTTGCCGTAGAATTTCCTCGTGAAAAATGTTACTTAAATTGAAATGTTTTAAGGCGTCTATGTATTAAACAATGTAGGTTAAATGAATGTGATGAACAGTCTTTCTCTATTTAGCCCAAAACAACCTCATCGTACTTCGTACGGCAGGTTCGGTTGGATCAGAATTTGGTGCAAGAAATGAAAACAATCACCTTTTAGATCAAAGTAAACATAGCATTTTGACGTATGTATTTGGATCTCACATTCGATCGACATAACATACCGAATTGGTCAAACATCTGATCGAGAAAAAAATGGTGAGAATGGCGACCAAGCCGGTTTTACAGTTTGTTTAGACTATGTTGTGGGCTGTGTGATGTTGAACGGTATCTGTTGCGTGCTATTTATGGGTTTTTCGCTCAATCAATTTCTCAGACTGTTTATAATCTGAACAGGTCTTTCTGTTTCTTATTGCTGTCAGAAGTAGGTGTGTGAATGCAAGCACTTTCACCAGCCTGATACAAATCAAATCAAAAGATAACGATTGGTCTTCGGATAGGTATCACGCAGTGATAGGGTTGGGAAATAGTCTGTGCGTTTGTAATACATGGTGCCGGATTAGTAAGCGCACCCGGGCATAATGTTGCTGGGATGCATTTTCTGCCAACACTCTTCCATTTAACTCATTTGCTTCCAATACATTCCATGCTTACCGCTTATCCGGAATGTTTAAAGTTTTAATAGAAATAGTTAATAAATGTGTTCTGTCTTTCTTTCGTTTCAGGTATGTCTATACCCATCTGTTTGGACTGGACTGGAGGTCGTTCTCGATACATGAGACGATTCGCACCGATTGCTAACCCTTCCTGGTAGTTCAGTTTCGTTCTCCACCATGCGGTGCACGCTGACAGGGCGATCATGTTTCATAATTGTGTACATGATTAATTATGTTGAAATTCCAAACGAAATTGATATCAAACTTGTTGTGTTGCCGAGTTGGGCTCCATCGATAAATACGTTTCACCTCGTGCAGCATCTTCATCAGCTAGATCGCTTTCGGAGAAAGCCCACAAGATCTCTTGCTTCGCTCGTTAGTTTAATTGACTCGTTCGAGAAGGGAACGCAAAATACACATAAGCATCATTATGGGCATTAGGAACGGTTATGGTGGTTTGTTGGGAACAAAACTCATCCCTTTTGCCAAGTTGGGTGGGTGGTTGAGAAACTCCATTAAAAAGTTTTATTATTTGCCAACATACACATGCGAACGCCACCAACACACGAGTGTATATGTGTGTATGTGTGTGTGTGTGTGTGCAGAGTTTAACTCGTCGTAATTTCGAACAAACTGGCAAAGCGTGGGCTCGTCATTAGTTTCGAGTAATTTATTTATTTATCCAACTTGGAGAAGTGATTAAAAAATTCGCCTGTCAGGCAAGGCAAGTGGTTCGAAGGATATGGTTAGCAGCATAAAAAAAGGGTGCAGATACACTGGGCGTTTATCGGAGATTAGCAACGTTGGTAAGGATGTAGGGATTCTTTGCCGAGTTTAAAGACGCTCCTGGACTGGATTTGAACCGATCTGTGCAACACTTGCGACTGTTGCTGGACATCCGGTCCTCTGTTGCGATAGTGAAACGTCAGGGATTTACAATGGAGACGATAAAGTTTAGCCAGACAAAGGCTTATTAAAAATTTACGGACACGTTTATGTCATCCTTTGACTTGGCTTTCGCCTTACCCATTGTGCTACGGAGTTGTGTCCACTTTCATGAACGCAGGCGAGCGTCTAAAGGGTTGAGGATGCTCGGAATCAGAACTTGACGATCTTGTCGTGCTGGAGGCAGGAAAACAGTACAGCCTGTCGAGTGTCCTAACCACCGGACGGACGGACGGCCCGTACCCGTGGACCCCCCGAGGATTGACCGCTCGGTCCCAAGAGTCCATGGGGACTTATCGTACGCTACCGTCCGGAGCTCCGGTGCTCCGGAGCGGATCAAGACCTGGAGGCGAAAGTGCGATGGACCAAGTGCCTCTGGTATTAAATTTTGTGCTTATTTGTTCTAAGCATTATTGCCCTCTCGTGCGTTTCACCGTTTATTTGCCTCTGTTTTCGAATGTTGATCGTAGCGTCCCGGGTGGTTTGGGCAGTAGAGGGTTTTGCGGTCGACCCGTTCATGGTGGGTGATATTTCTGGAGAAATAAATAAAGCTTCCGGTCGGTGGTCGGTGACGCAGCGGTGGAAAGCTGGTTTGTGCAAGCTCATTTCCTTTGAAGAGCCATCAACCCGATAATATTCCTTCCCTTTTCGTTGAGGTCCGGTTGAATGGCATTTTTGTCTAGGTGCAAAACCAGCAAAACCAGACGGGCAGCATGGGCGGAAGAGAAAGCATGATGAAAGATAAGAAAGATGTGAGTGTGAACAGGTCCGTGTTGCAGGTTTGTGTTGTGTTGTGTTGGTAGGGCGGGCGTATAGGAAAATTGAATTGAATCCTCATGCGCTCAATGACGTTGGGCGTTGTACATTGTCCATGTGTCTTTGGGAGTAGGATTAGATTGCAAGCACAGGGGATTTCGATTGTCCTGCACAGGGATCTTAAAAATTAGGTAAATGGATGCATCTTGAGAGTTCTTTCGGTTGCAGACCCGTTGCTTGTCGCTGCCCAAGCGTGGGCAGCCTGAAGATGCCCCAAATGTGTGGGTAATGAATGATAAACATATTATGATGGAAATTATAGTCGGTCTCGAAAGAACACAGGGATCACCCTGTGTTTTGACACTTGAGGCTAAGGGCGATTAAACGTGTAGCACAGAAACCACAATAACATCACACCGTTCTCTCAGAGGCTAGATTTTGGTCAGTTGACGACCCTTGTCCAGGAACGGAGCTTTCTAGACGGTCAAACGGTACACCGTGTGATGGCGTGGTGGTGTATTCTGTGGCAGCGTACATGACGTACATGTTTGGCGAAGAACAATACACCACGTCGTGGCTCAAATTTCCCCTCCCAAAAACCCTCTCCCCCCGTACCGCTTTCCTGTCCCATAATGTACACAATGCAGAAGTTGTTCGCCACTCGTCTCGTCATTTGCTTGACTGAGCTTTGCCCCAAGAAAGCAGCATCACCTTCTGCCACGACGATGCTTGCAAAAACCGGAAGTCGCTTCGGACGATGACGGAGGAGATGACGTTGTTTTTGAACAAGCCGAACACATGCACGCACGGAGACGTTCTAGCCCCATGTACACATAGGCCGGAATGCTGGCGGGGCTGGTGTTGCCTCTAATGTCGATGGCCTGAATGCACCCCGGTCCCGGTCCCGGTCCCGGGCCGGTGTTTTATATCGCAATAATGGAAAACTATGTTGATCAAATTAAAAGATACCAACTTTTGCACTTGAAGTGCGCTGCCGGCTTCAAACTGGCGCCGCAGCAGCAACGGCCACATGTCAAGTGAGCACGGGGAAGGGAAGATCAAGGACGCCGGATGTCCGGGTTGCAGTTGAGATACGCAGCACTCAACCACACGTGCACGTACACGTACGGTGCATATGGTGCAGCAATCGTTTACTCACCGTTCCGGCAGACAGAATCGTCAGTATTGTTTTCCGGTGTTCGGGTTGTTGCTTGCCAACAAAGTTAAATACGAAGAGCCAGTACCGGGAACGGTGAACCATGCACTAAACAACAAATTTGTGTTCTTACCGGTCGGGGCGGGATGGTGGATTCGTCAAGAGTCGTTGAACCGTGGTCGGGGAGAAAACTCGTACCATTTTGTGTTAGAATGGCGGATGCCAGGATTCGGCACCGAAAATTTTCACCCAAGCCGAAACCGTGACATTGACAAATCGAGTCGAATTGAGTGAGTGAAAATTCTGCAAATGTATGAATGTTTGTTCACGGCTGAAATGAAGATATCACGAACCACATGCTGGGGATCGCTGTGGGTACGTCTCCACTTAAGGTAGAGATTCCCATTAAGTTTTGTCTTTCTTCGCTGATTCGAGTGGACCGTGAGGGATGATTAATGGCTTTTTCTCCAGCCATATAGCTACAACAGTCATCGACAGGACCTTAGACCAGGCCCAATTAATGGTGGTAATTGTCTGCGAAAAGTTGCTCGATCATTGGTATGCTTCATTGGCAGAGCTCGACATACCTGCGAATTCGTACGATTCAAACTCTTGCTCTCGTTCCCGGATCATATACAATGCAGCAACGAGGCTGCATCTTGGAATCAGATTCAGGCAAACAGTTCGACTGAAGGCAGTCGAAAACGAAGCACAAAAGTGCACTTTCATTTCGATTCAATTATATTCGTGGTACCTGGCGCGTACAATGAAATATGTTTCGCCGTGCGTCGAGAAGCATGAAATGTTGTAATAAGTTTGATGATAATAACTTTTCCGTTAGGAGTTTCCGAACCTGGTGTTGGCTGCGCAACAGCAAATTTTAATCCCAATTTCTGCGTTTGACCTTTTTTTCAAAATGCTTGCAACAACAGCAGCAAGCGTGGTGGAGCAGGTATCGGACGAATTTTTGGCAACTTCAGCAAGCAGCCGAGATTGTTCGCTCCCGGTGTGCTGCCGTTCGGAAATACTTGAATAATGTGTTTGAAGAGTGCTTGTAAGGCTTTTACATTTGTTCGGAGAATTGTTTCGAACATTGTTTCCCATTCGCATGCAAACCGGGGCGGGAATATATGTTGCAGTAAATTGGAATAAAAAACAAATCAGATTATACTTCTCTTGAATTCTAATTTCCGTGCGAGGGAAGAGATTAGGTTTTTCAGAAATGTCATTATAAATTCTATAACACGTTAAATGGTTTAAACTTTACGGTAATATTATTTCAGTGGAAAATGATATGTTTGATAAAATACAAAATAATCTTCACATAAAACACTCGCAAATTGTTTTCGGTGACATTATTTGACAAAGTGCTCAAAAATAATGATGCAGATCAACGTGGCATCATATCCTATGTCCAAACTGCATAAATAATGGATATTACATTCAGCAACGGTGCTAGGTAAGAAAATCTCTCAAGGGATCGAAGGCACGGAGCGTGCTAGAAAAAACGGCAATGCGAAGAAACACTACGCACCCTCTCTCCCGGTCATGCCTTGCTCGTTGTATCTTTGTTTTAGTTTCATCTCGATCACAACTCTGAACAACCGTGAACAGCGCCATGGAAATAAATTACATTTTCCCCTGTACGATCAGGGTTGTCTCCAGTCACCACCGTTTTTCGAACGGACGGACGGACAGACAAATGATAACTCAGCATGCGCTGGATGGAGCAGAACCGCCACCGTCCGCTACCGTTGGTGCTAAGGTGGAAAATGATGGCAAGAAAAACTAGTTCCAGCGGAGTCAGTGGATTTTCCCGGGTGTGTGTTTTCTTTTTCACCGCGGGAAGTTATTTCGCTCCCGCCCCGCAGGTTTCAACACTCCCACGCTTGGACATTGGATTTTCCGGCATGCGATGGAGGCAAGTATTTTTCACGGTAACCATACGCGGGGCCATACGGGCAATACCGGCGTGGACAGAGAGAAAAAGAGAGCCATGACACATGAGGCTGGTGAACTTTTGCCACCGTCTCGGGCATCTCGGAATGTCTTTGGATGCCCGGCACGAGGGAGAGCGGATCACTTGTGGAGACTCGTGAATCTTTCGCGTGTTTTCTCCATTTTCTTTCTGCCTCGATGTGGTTCCACGTCTACAATGACAACTTTTTGTGTTGCGTCCCGAGTACCTGGGGTGGCCCGTGGATGTCAGTTGCCGGCGTTTTTTTATTTTTTTACTCAACCAACGCTCCCCCGAGGGACTCTTGGACCTGGTGACAGTAACGACAACGGCGAGCGACCCCATCCCCTGTGCGATAGCTAGCGCGCTAGTGTAGGATCCAAAACGACGATGAAAATGACGCGAACGTCACTACGTTTTGTCTTGGTTTTCATCATAGTTTGTTTCTGGCCAGAATTTTCCTTACTGTGCGCGATGCTTCGTTTGGCGTTTCCTGGTCTGCGACTTGCCGCGATGATGCTTTCCATTTTCTTTATCGTACCCAGTGCGCCTAGACACCCTCGAAACTTGGTACCTGTTATTACAAACTGTAAACTCTCGAGCTCTCGCCCGCCCATCACACCCCCACGGTGGTCTGCTGGTCCGTGCACTATCCGTGCACAAGTTGTCCCTGCAGAGTTTGAATAAATTTTGCTCCATTTCTTCCAACCAGAATGTCAACCAGGGGCACCGTTTACTACCTTTTCGCCTCCCGGGGAAAAGTAATCTCGTTCGATAGATGGATGAATGTTAAAATTGTATGACCCACGTCGCCCTCCTTCCCGAACAGCGTGACATTCTCTTCGATCAGACCTTCTGCACCACATGCAAGGGGCTCGGTATTTGTCGACTCCATTTTACTGCGACCGGAAGTGCGTTACAACGCAGCAAAGTTTATGGTAATTTTAATTAAGCACTCGGCAAGACAAAAATGCACGACCGAAGGAAAAGCCGGTGATGTCGAGGCGACGCAATTACTAAAAACCGTGCGATCGGCAACAAAACCCTCCGAGGTGTACCCGTAGCTGATTTATTCTGAAATTTCCAAGTGACCGGAATTTCTGAGATGCAAAGTTTGCTTATTTTGTACCCTTTTTCCAGCTGTGTTTCTTCTTACATTTTTATAAAAAATAATTTAACACAATATTATTAGCGAAATTAATATGTACCTTTACTAGCCCGTTTTTATGCGAACATCGTAACATCGTAACTTTTATAACAAACGATGAAAAGTTTTATTCGTAGAGAGGGTAAGAAGTTGTAGCAATTGTAAGGGGTAAATCCCTCAGAAATCAGCATGTTTAGGGTCCTGTTTAGGAACTGGAATGCATATTTGATTTTACTTATGCCTTATGCCATTGACTTCGTTTTTATGGCTTATTTGTCAACATCCGTAAGCAATCATCTTAATCTTGATCACTCATCGATTTATCAGGTGGCACTAGGTTTGAACGGACGGTGGAAGCATCGCGTTGGATTAGCATACAACGCATCCAATTAAAATGTTTCGGGCCACATCATCATTGTCGGTTGATTGGTCCGATACCGATTGGTGCTGGGCAGGAACGTGTAGCTTATGCACATCTGCATAGGCTTCTTTGCATAACCGTATCTAGGCGGTGCCACTTTTTAGGTCGATTTAATCTCACCCCATCGCGACTGAATGCTGTGGTGGTAGCACGCATCGGACTCCTACTCGGCGTAGGCCAATCTTTCAGCACGTGTTTAAATTCGAATGTTTTCATCTTTGGGAGTTTTGCCGCCAAGTGGTGGTGGTGGTGCCGTTGGTGCGGATAGTAATAACATTAAATTAGAGCGAACTGATGATGGATCGAAACGAGGCGATAAAAGTGCATATCTACCGCGTGCGCACCGAAGCGGATCCGCATCGATCGTAAGCGTTCGATCGGGCGCTTTCGGGGGCAATCAACGAGAAATGCATTGGACAATCGTTTAGCATTATGCCTATCTGGATCACCATTTTCAACAGATGTGCAAATGGATCGTTGGAGGAGGGTGCGGAAGCATCCCTCGGCAGGAAAGATCAACGCGCGGCGAATGCCTTTTAACTTGAGGCCTCTGTTGAGCGACTGTTTAAATTTTGGCTGGCGGCTTCCGGTGAATTGTCTGCCTCCCGGACCGGTCTGCTGCGGCCCTGCCATAATTCTACTCTCGGAAGGGCACTGGAGGCGTAGGGCATCTTTCGCATGGATCGGGATCGTTTGGGATGCAAGCAGTTAATTGAATTTCCACACGAATCACTAACGACGACGGACAGCTTGCAGAGCGAAAGAGCGAGTTCTAGAGTGCAGTGTGTTATAGGATGGCAGACCATCGGATGAGCCTAATGGAGGGGTATTTCACAAACTTCTGGTAGGGCGAAGCCGCAGGTCTGTCGAAAGATAAAGACGGATGTCTTATCGTGATTTCCAATTAAGATTAGTATTTATTTTGCTGCCGGGTGCGTGGCTCTGAGGGACTGGAGCGAACATTCACTCGGTTTGTTCGGCTCGATGCACGTGCGACGTGCAGTTGCAAGACAGGGAAAGGAATCGGGTGCGTTGTGGTCGAGGTGCTAAGTGATAAAGGCTCGCTGGAGGCTTTACGCGCCGCAAGCGAACAGGGCGGATCAAAATTGATTGAATTCAATAGCGTCACTGTAGCATTAGATCCCACCGGGTCGAGATAAATGAGGTTCTCCGGTTACGTCTTGCTCTGTTGTCGTTCGGTTCGGTTGTTTGTCGAATGGTTCGACAGAACCTCCCAACAGAAGTACGCACCGAATTAATTATATATGTTATGTTAATTGTAGCCTGGGAAAAGGAACACCAGCCGAGCCTTTCAGGCGGCTTTATTAAGTCTTGGATCGTTACCGGTCCGGCGGGCATGGCTTCAAAACAACCACAAGGCAGCCGACTGGACGCGTCGTAGCGAGCCAAAAACTTAATCTCAACTGTCAAACTGCCGACCGCTGGTCAGACGTGGAGCGCCCATTTACACCAAACGGTCTTCCGCAAGAACCCAAAAGACGGTACGATTCTCCCGTTGTCCTCATAGAGTGGCGAGTAGTTTTTTACGACGATACCATAAATTCAATGTTCATAAATTCACGTCATTTATGCACTCGGTAGGGGCGTTCTTTAAATGACCAGTTTGGAGAATGCTCATGCGTGAGTGTATGAAATTGTGTGTGTGTGTGTGTTTTGCTGCCCACTTCCTATTTAGCGATGGGTGTCTGGCGCTGAAAACGTTCTTCCGCCGGGTAATAAACTCGTGCTACTCCCAGAGGCCTCGTGTGACGGATAGTTTATTTTCGATTTTCAAACAATGTGTGCTGTGCTACCGCCATGTGCCCGCCATCGGTGATTGTGTGATTGTGTTTGGTTTGGAGCGACGCCAAAGCCATGCCATCCTATGACCGAACGGATTTTGCTATTTAATTATGTTCTCGAATATGTTTATGTGCTGCTACTGGTACCCCAATCGCTGGACCATTTTAAACCATTCAAGTGTTGTTATTATCGACAGTTTAATGATTTCTTCATCACCATTGCGGGAAAGGCACATTGGGCGATATCCTTTTTATGTGCCTAGCTAATTTTGATTTACGCCAGACCAGTTTGACGCTTTTCGCGAGTATGGTGTTTGCATCTGGCAACGCTTGCGAACCGTTAACACAGAAAACATGAGCACACTAGAGCTTATTCGATTCGTGACGGTAATTATGTGCTGCGGTCGTACTTATGTAGCTTAGCCGTTGGAATTACTAGAGAGAATTATAATAATTGTGTTTTAAAGTCATGATTTAAATTAAATTATCACTAGCAATTAAAGAATTAGGTTAAATTTACATTGCTTTGGAAGTTAATAAGTCTTTAATTATTTAAACATGTTCAATTTGACATGTAAGACTTACTTTTTTTTGTGATCCTGCTATCATCACTATCACTATCATTATCACCATCATAATCATCACTATCACAATTTTCAACATTTTAACATCGCTGCTTTAGAAAATTAGCTCTCTACTCTTAGCTCGACTCGTTCGGATTTGGTTCATTCATGTTCGTTCAAAACAGCATACCACACGGTCGCGTAGTGATGGAGAATCGTTTTCTAGCAGGTTGCAGTAAAGCAGACTCTTCCTCAAGGGAGGGTTCTACCGGCCGGCGAGAACGGGGTCCCGTCCTTCCACCATTTCTTTTGCAGCGAAAGTGCGAGACTGAAATAATGCTGTTTTAACTGTGGTCTCATAAACGTGCTTGTTTACTCAACACACTCAGTAGCCGGTATTTACAGTGGACCACCCAGTGACGGGGACGTCACGTCTGTATGCCTCCAACCATGCATGGATTCATGGCAAGAGTTGATGGATGCTGCGATGTCCACAAGCGAAGTCGGCGTTGTCTGCGATGCTATGATCTCGGTAAGACGACTCTTCCCGCTGCAATGCTCGTCCACCAGTGCAAGTGAAGATTACTTAATTGCTTTTACGCAACACAAGCAGTATAATTACAGGTTTACGCACCGATTTCTCGGTTCCACGACAGGGGCTCTGGAGTAACACCAGCTGTTTAAAAGGATTTCGTGTACATGTCATTTTTTTTGTTTTGAAATCCACCAGCTGCTTGCCAGAATGGTAACCAAGCGGGTGGGAGAAATTCCGGGATGAAAATTAGAAATTCTTTGCCAAAGGAAACTCCAACTACCCCGCGTGCGAAGCTTAACAATCGGGTGTGGTACACTGAGCCAGTGACTATGTGACCCAGATATAGAGCGGTTCCATGGCAACTGCAACCTGGCTCGCGTGAAATCGCACAGCGTTACCGGCATGATCAAGAGATGGGCACATTGTTAGCGAGCGTTAGTAAAGGACGTGACAAGGACTTTGGGTTTAATTGAAAACCGGTGTAAATGTGCCATCCCACGGAGTACAGGGGCGCACCTGATTGGAATACAATAGATTAGTCCTTGTGCTGGAGCTTGAACCGGGGTGGAGGCCTGTTATGCTTACCGCAGAGTGGGCTCCAAGTTTCTGTCGCGGCTTTTTGTGGGCAATCGTCGTGCATCGTCGTTCGCATCATGCGCCCATATCAAAAGCGCCCATTATCACAGCGAACGTACGAGCACCCGATTGTTCCTCGGTGCTATCCAGATCTTCGGGGAAAATGAAACTCCCCGGGGGTTGAGGAAAATGGTTGCTTCTAGAGCTTCTATTTTCCAACATACACACACATACACGTGGGCAGGGAGGTCCAAGCCACATAATGACTGATGATGATGATGTTCCACCTCGGTGTGGAGATGGAGCACTTTGTTAGTGTGCGATACGGATGGGGACCATTTCGTTAATTCTTCTTCCCGACCGCTTCTCTCGATAGCGATGCCGGAGCATGCTTTGCGCATCATTGCGCTTTACGATGCTGCCGCTAACTAATCTTCACCCACACGAATTGTCGCCGCCCGTGCGATACGGAAGGTATCGGAAATGTGTCAAAACGTGGTTTCGAATGTGATCTATACTTGAGCACTGTCACTAGGCTTCCGGCAAAAGGCACTCGCACCGGGAACGATTCGATTAATCTTCGTGGTATGTGCACCGCATGACAGCTGCCTAGGAATGTGCAACACATTCCAAAGGATACTTGGATGAAGGATGTGTCTCTCACCGTAGTCGTGATGATGTGTCTCTATTTTGTCGATGGGTTTGCGAAATGGTATCGATCCCAGTGTGCTGTGTGCGGTGTGGTATCGTGGTATTGACGTTTTGACGAGCGGGGGCAGTAAGTGAAGATACTTACCCGACGGTACCGACGGTTTCAGTGTCGTTTTCTTTTTCTTGAAATGAACTGAAAATTACTGGTCATCCTCTAAGTGACACAACGAATTTACTTCACTCTTTTGGGGCCGGTCGTTCAGGAAAATTCGGTCCAATTTTCCATTTTCCAGTTCACTCGGCAACGTCGTCTGAACTTTCCAGACGCGGTGCTCGCTTAGCAAAGCAATGACGGAGTACTTTCTCGACAGTTGAATACTTTCTTGGGGTGAACTTTCGCGAACCGCAACCGAGAAGTGTCACCAAGGGCGACGGGGTGTTGTGCGTGCATCGAGCGTGGAAAAGATTGATTGGTGCGAAAGTAGTAGTGGCCTGGTGCGTTCGATTCGTTTCCGCGCTCCGCGTCACGAGGTGGACATTTTATTTAATTAATAAAGTTTTTCACTGCGCGAAGCACGCTCGGTGGGAAATTAATTTGAAATCGAACCACTTGCAAGCAGCCGTAGATGGTATTGATCGATGATGATGGTTAAAAGCGACGCAGACGATGATAACGATTCTTAGCAGTTCCTTATCAATTGCACGTTCTGGGATAGTCTTTTCACCTCACAAATTCGCGTGCCCTTTGCCACGGACAACTTTGCGGAACCTTTCTCTACAGTTTCGCGGAGCAATTACCAACCAACGACAGCGCAGTCTTGTTGAGACACAATCCCCGGAGGGAAATGGCACCAAAGTACGTTTCATGAAAAAATAAACAAGAAAATAATTTCAAGCCAGTAATACCGTCGCAGCATTCCGCCGGCGTCGGATGCTGTGCGATCTGAAAGTACTGATTATTTGTTTTGTCATTTTACGTTTTTGGTCGAAGGCAGGTCGGATGGACACGGTTCGGAATATTATCATAATTGCTGTCAATTAGGGACAAAAACGGTATCGACACGAACGCGAACCTTTCTAGTGGCAGCAGTAGTTATAGCAGTGGTAAGGCAGTGCCGGGAACGTAATTTGAGAGTGCCAGTGCCGGTGAGAGCTCTTGAGAGCGTGTTGAACAGCGCCACAACCGGAGGCAGTAACGATTAAGTAGATATTGAAATTTTAATTGCACGCTTTTGAGTGAATGCGGTAGGGAGAGACGGCCATGGAAGGGTGGTATGAAGGTTGCGCTACTAAGAGTACTATATTAACGTACGATCTCGTGATCGGTTGTGGTATCGGCTCGCCCGTGAGACAGCTATGGCGTGACATCGATTATGTAAATTTCAATCGCTAAACGACATGTACGATCAGGTAGGCTCTATTCAATTATGCTGCTACGATTACGAGTTCCTGTTGGGGTTCTATTTTCCAAGCAAGACCACCGGTAAGCCGTACAGGGCGTGGAACGAATGCTGCTGACAAAACAAAAACGAAAAAAAGGAAACATACATAAACACGCGGAACATTTTTTATTCCACTCACTTGAAGCCGTGCCCGATAAACAGATGGTAGGGTAAACTTGTTATCGTTTCTGGTGCAATGGGGCTGCTCATAAAACACGACACAATAAACTTTTGATTACACACATTAAATTAGTGCCGCGTTTCTCGAACCCGATGCACTTGTTGTTGGCTACCGTTGACAGGAATGGTTGGATGAAAATGGGAACGCTTGTGTGTGTGTGTGTGTGCGGGAGATATTGGGAGGAAAATAATAATTTTCCTTTGCATCGTAACGAACGCTTGCATCCCGCAGTACTCCTCCCCATGCTCGATATCGCGCCGATAATATAAATACAGCATCAACAGCAGCGGTAACGGTGCGCCGGCGAAACTCGGCGTACGACCCAGAACGGCCATAAAATCTGCCAACACATGTCATACGTGGAGACGATGCCGCCTTGCTGGGACGCGGACGAACGGTGGGTGCAAACATAAATCAAATTGTTTGGAAGTTTAGTGGAAACGATCGCTTCTTAATTCGTTACATGTTTGTGAGATGGGCGTGTGAGTCTTCGTGACTTCGAACGCTACGGAGGGTGTTCCACGTTCGAAAGCCAACATCGACGAATGATGTTGATGTCCTGTAGCTGGTGCTGCCTTTCCATCTACCACGTGAAGAAGGGAAATTTGTTCAGAATTTATTTGCACACTCGAGAGCGTATGCGAACGGCCCCTTGAGGACGGGAGTGTCAGGAGAGTGGCTCGTCCGTAAGTGTCCCGTGGTGTTTTGGGGCAGTGGATTGCCTTCTGTGTGTACCCGGGTCTCGTTAACGCAGCTGCTTCAGCCAGGATGTCAGCTGGCAGAACTAGCGCATTATGCACCAAAAACTGCATGCTACTACTACTGGTACGGAGTGTACGGGCGTACAGGCTGGGCTGCTGATGATGTTGTTGGACATAGTTTATGCTTATGAATACATCATTCCAAAAGGGAGGCAATAGCTGCACGGGAACGCTTGAAACAATATGCTTCGATGCATGTATCGCCAACCGGAAGCTGTTGGGGCGTGACGGACGATCGCGTGTGGAGCACAAAATACGGTTAAGTATCTCCGTGCCGTGTACATAGCACGCGTCCTGTGGATCCTGTATCCTGTACCGAGCATCTAGCAGATGGTGCAGTGGTGCAGGAAACATTTAACATAATTTCGTGTTGGTAAATTATTGTTTCCATAAATCGCTACAACGTTTCTCGATGTGCAATGCTCACAAAAATGGGCGAGCAAATGTACAGCTTAGAAACGAATCATATAAAAAGGAGGCAACTTCTCCAAAATCGCTCCAAAAGAGGAACCCATTCTTGCAAGTATAAATGCAATAAACTGCTTCGTTCATCATCACAGCGAATGCGTGCTTGAAGTGAAGTGTACTTTTGCTCTTTGTGCCACTAAGCACGGCGGCTGCACAGGTGCGACCGGTCTCTTTCATGTAACGCCGTGCACGAAGCTTTCCAATTTCATTTCCTCCGACCAGAACGCGGGGAGGGGAAATCACGCACTTTAGCTAAATCTGGGCAAATCTGGTGCGTCAGGTCAGGGTTGCCGGTTGTCGGTTGGCTGGCCTTGCCGAAAGCTTCCAGCGCTGTGGAATGGTGCTGGAAATGTGCGTGTTGCTGGGATTTTCGTGTGCCCATTCATCCGTCCAGCCATCCATCACAGTTTGCAGTTTTGCCAGTTCTGCGTGCCTCGAGGCTCCATTCGGCCCTTATACCAATTCTCGAATGGATTGGACGACTTCCGCCGTCCGTTTGGCGATTTCGGTCATCAATCATGCGCGATCGATGTGTAGCGTGGGAATGTGTGTTAGGAACGTAATTTTTTGGCCGGTAAGTTTGTACATTCTCCCATCGACTCCTAACCGACCCTCGACCCAACACCAGCGTATTGGTACTGAATTATGAGCGAAAAATGTTGCCCGTTTTCGAATGGAATGCATTGGGAACAGGCCCAAATAATGGTTGGTCAAAATAGCATGGTACATGTACTTTGTAGAAAGAACGTATGCACTATGCACGGCTTGTTATTGTTTTTCTTTTAAGCTATAGCTATTTTTCATTGCTCACACACAGCATCACGCACGTCAATCACAGCCGCAAAGAATGCAATTCCTTCGTTTCGTGACGAGGGGGAACGTTTTATTTAGAAACGTTGACGTCGGAAAACTCAAACCTCGTTTTTCTTCACGCAGGCGTTTGCGTGGGCAATTGGAGCGTAATCGTGCCGTGCACGTTGTGAGAGAGGATTTGAGATGGGAAAACGCATGACGCCACCGCTTGGCGCAATTTTCCGAGCAATTCCGGAATGTGGCAAAAAACGTCGTTTGACTTATCGCGTGGAGGCAGCCCTTGGAATGTTTGGACATCCAAGACGTAAATAGTCGCTGACTGAGTGGATCGGTCTTGGTTTAAACAATGCACGTCGTGCAATGGAATGTGCAATGTGCAGTTGCAATATTGAAGCAGGCAAGGGAAATAAGAGCTGAAATTGGCTGTAGAAATCGAAGCCTTCGAGCTGGGTTTGGGGGAAAGAGGAGGAATGGGTTGAGTTCCAACAAACCACCAAAACCAATACCACACAAGCTTGCATCATTCATTTGGCTTCCTCTTATGCACGCATCGTGGTCGAGGGACGAGCAAATAACCACCTGATTAAAATCATCATTACAGCATTACCATACCATGATTGTTAGGCATTTCATTACTTCCTAGTGGG
>JXWZ01001937.1:0-19212 GCA_000956215.1 Anopheles farauti No. 4 | reverse complement strand
CTTCTTTACCCCCTCAGGCGCGGTAGGTGAATAAATGTTTGATTTAATTGCCGATCGGAGACCGATCGAAGTGTTCAAAATTAAACAGAACCCTTGCAAACGAGCCTGAGGATGATTATTTGGGAGCATGACCGAGCACGGTCGGACAAATTGATAGCTGTTATCTATTTAGCATTGCCCGTAGGAGCCAAAGAATGAGGTTCGAAATTTAAATATAAAATCATTATCAAGAGACCCAATTTAAAAAAAATATATTAGCATTGGTCTTTAAATAAATTGCTGAGAATAATATTAATTGAATTAACATACCTTAAAAACAAAATATGGCAATAATGTTGTATAAAATGTACATTAACACTTCCTGACTGTTGAGAACTCAGCTGGTACGGCCACTTTTCAGACAAAATCCACATTTTGTCATCCGAAATTAACCGATCTCCTCTACTTCCTCAAGATCGCTGTAGACTGAAAGGAACTAAATGTTAGTTACCAAGTTTTGATGTTGCTCGGCTATGTAAATTAGATTGCTCGTACTTAAGACCAATATTTCTCTTACAAAAACACACTATCAGTTACGAGTACAGTGTAATAAGATAATTCGAATATTAAGAGACAACTTATTTCATACAAAAATTAGCTCAAAGTAAATATCTTCTAATATAGATTTTAGCGTGCCATATTACTTCCATGAGGTTCAAAGTCCTTGAGGTATGAAGCACATTTTAAAGCATTTTAAATGCGGGGAGAAGCATTAGCACTATCGTTAAGATTAACTTCTAACAACAGTATAATTTTATTGAGTTTGATGTCCCCATCCAGTTTGTTTATGGAGCATTCTTTTCAAAACTAACCAACTACAAATTATGCTGCTGTGAAGTACAACAAAGTCAAATAATTTATTAAAAATTAACTCAACCCGGCAGGAGCACGTCCGACACAAATGTCTCCATTTTGGGCGTCGTAAAATATGGGAAATAAAAATATGTTTTTATAGTTATCGCTCCATTCGGTCGTTGCTGAGGGTGCACCGAACGGAAATAAACAACATTGATGGTAAGCAGAGGATCGCGCCAGCCACCAGTTTTGTGGGTTCCTCCAACAAGCGAACCATGTTTTTAAGCGTTTGCATTCATCTAGCAGATTAAGCAAAACTAGCATTCCAAAACGCCGCTGTGGCCGGTGCATGTTGAGTGTGGAAATTTATCAACCGTTTACCACATCCACGCGGTGAAACATAACCGTCTTCCCTCCCGCCCGAGACAATGATTTGACTTTGATAGCTTGCGCTGAAGAGGAGACTTTCCCCTCGTAATGAAGCACTAAAACGTCCCGACACAATGGGCACTTGGAGCGGGAGTAGCAGCTAAACTTCTTTATTTGTTCTTACAAGTTAATTTCATCTCCCATGAACCGGGCCGGGAAGAAATTCCCGGTAGCGGAATGTGGAATCTCTGTTTCCCGCAAACCATTTCACTGTCACGGCTGGCCGAATTGCGGTGGCCTTTTTCCAAAGCTCCTGACCGTTTTTTTCCCTCCCTCCTTTAGTGTCTAGCGAGTGTGTTAAAACAAACACACTCTGTCAAAAGCGCTCTGACATTCCCGGGGTTGGAAAATCGGCCGGGAAGAACAGCGGCTCAGCGCGATAATAGACGGAAAAATATGACTTAGTTAGCATTTTATGACGCTTGCGCTTTGCGAGGCTTTCGGCGGCATCTCGTGCGGTCGAGACGTGCGTTGAAATGCAGTTGGCTTCCGTCATTAAGCGAACCTGACAAGTGGATTATTATGTAGCATGGGGGAGGTTTTAGATTTAGATCTGCACGCTTCTGTGTCTGTTGCAGCTGTCGCGTGACGATGGCGGCTTGGCTTGGGAAAGTAAACAAAGAGCTCGGACCGGCCATTGTGGATGTGTCCCGTGATGGCGTGAGTGACAGCTCCCGACCGAAGAGTGTTGTGTTCAGTGTCAGTCTTGCTATTGGTGCCTCAGTCTTTGCTAGCTCCGGAACGTCAACCACGAGACAGTGCGCGAACGCGATCTATAACCGACCGGATGGATAGGTTTGTATGTGGCTCTAGCAGCTCTCCAGTAGGAAAACGAAGATCGTGCCAACGTCAACAGCGAATCCGATTGCAAGAGGGTAGGCAGGCAGGCATAACTTATCGCCCTCGCCCGGAAGAAACTAAAACGTTCCGAAAAGTGGGAACCTCGGGAGTCCGGCAGACGCGTTCTGGGGCGGTAATTATCATAAATAAAGTATAATTATGGCCCAGGTTTTGTTATGATAATTGGCAGCTGATTCCTAGACGACACTCCGCTCTCACACCGGGTGGCTTCAAGGCGAACCCATCTTCAGGGTGCCAGGGTCACCCCGGACGAGCTGGGTGTTTATTGCACGCACACACCCTCATAACTCCGGGGACCTTCGGGAACTTTTACCGTGCTTAATGGTCTGCAGCTTTGCCGTGCCGTTTCGGGGTCAGTCGTACGTTAAATTTGGTTCTGACAGCCTCGGAAAGTGCAATTGTCCTTGCAAACGCTTCCATTTCGGTGAGCTTGGGACCGTTCGGAGGGACAATTTGTTCTAATTGCCTGCACACGACGGCGGGAGCACGCTAGGTGACAACAGCCTAAGATGCAATTAGATTCCCAAGCGGTTTATGTTCTCGTCCTTGCACTCGTAATGGCCAACTCGTGTGCTTCAATTACGTTCGCACAAGGGTAACGAACAGATCGCAAAGCGTTCCAAGCGGAACAGTGAAGAACTTTCCGTGGAATTCACAAGAAGTTCTCAAAAAGCACAAATCGATTGAAAACCTCTCGAACCGTTCCTAAACGCCTAAAGCCGAATCTTGAAGCATCGCGTAAACAAACAGTTTTGACAGCTCGAGCTGTCACTTATCCACCCGAACGGTGGAGTGTATAAAAAATTCTTCGGAACAACTTGAACCAATCCCCGAACTTCACATGTTTCGCCGCCGCCGGAGTCAATATATTGGAGGAAAATTTATTCAAATCACCGGCTTCACTTCATCGTCTCGAACACCCGGGCCCGAACTGGGGGCTCTCATTAATCGAGCAAAACCACTTCAAACGGTAGTGGCAGTTTAGGCTTTTCGGAAAGGTGTGAAGTACGTGACGGGGCGATAGGATAGAAGAAAGAGAGAACGAGAGGCCGCCTCACCGATAACTATCGTCTCGGATAACACGGTGAGGTCTCGATTTCGGGCAGGCTTTGCTTTGCTTGATATGCATATGCCGCGGTCTCCCATCAACCGAGCGAACGTTTGCGGATCGAACCCGTCCCGGTACAATCATCGCCCGACAGCTGCTGCCTTCGAGAGGCGATCTCGTGGAGTGGTGCTGCTGCAGCAAAGGCAACAACCTGTCCGATCGCCAACTCCTCACTCTGACATCAAGAAACACACACACACACACCCTCTGGGGAGCGAATCCAATCGATGTAGCCACTCTCCGCGTCATTAACATTCTTCAGCTGCTGCCGAAACTCTACCAAAAAAAAAAGAAAATAAAATAAAAAACCGTTCCCAAACCGTTTGCTTCCTGAGCAGCCGAAGCAAACGCCCCGCTTAATGAAATTTACACTGGGCTGAGGTTTTTTTTATGTAGAAGATTTTGCTCACTCACACCACCCGTCACTTCATTCTTCCCTTCCTCCCCCGAGAGCCCACCGGAAGCCTGCCGAGCTTTCCACTCGCAACTCCGCGATGGCTACGGGGGCCACTTAAGATTGTTTGTGTGTTTTTAGATTTCCTTTCGAACGCTCGCGAAGAGGCTGCTCTTTCGAGCGCGGTGGTGAGGGAGGAGGAGTGTTTAGCTTTCTTCCTCTTCCCCCTTGTTGCTGGTCGTGCTGTTATTTCCACTTTTGATTTAATTTCCTTTCAAATTAATTAATCTCACATTAATCCACTCGATGGAATTTACATATTTATTACAGACCCGATGGGAAGCGTTAGCCCCTTGGAAAGGGGAAAACACATTGGGCAGCGCATAAGCATGGTTTGCGGAGTGCAAAGCATACTAGCAACGCAAAGAACCTCGCAAATCGTGTCAATATTATGAGCAGATCTAATTTTTCCGACGAACTCTTGGCTTCATTCAGTTTGTTTTAGAAAATAGAAGACATTTCAAATCATGATTATACAGGATTTATATTTTTTTACATTTTGTAGTCTTTATTTTGATTTTAAATTTTAAATATACAATATATATATATCATCACAAATAAGGGTTATTTAAAAACAAAGCTTTTTAAAATTCAAACGGAGCAAAATGAATTTAAGCGAATTTACTTCTTCTTTTATCGTTTGCAATAATATTAAAATAAAACAGATTCTCATACAGATTTTGGAAATAAAAAAACCGAGAAATAAATGGATGGAACAGATAAATAAACGATAAATTGATGAATTGAAATTAGTTACAAAATAAATAATAAAAATAAAAATTAAAAAAGCATTGACGATACAGATTTTAATACAGAATAATGAGAAACTTTTGAAGATAAATTTCATATAAAATATTTCATTTCTTCTAAACATTCAAACAATAACTATGCTCTCTCAATGTGCTTGTTTCTAACTGCCTCTTCTCCACGAATCTTCCAATCCTTCTGAAAATCGCTTCCCGAAGCAAAACGCATAGCAACATCAAAGCACTGGAAAAGCCAAGTGGGCTCAGCCTGAAAAAGCACGGTACTGACGCAAGTTTTGGTAGCCCAAAAAAAAACAAAATAGAGCCGACCACTGTATCTGTGCGCTGGATTTAGCTGTCCACTTTCGGTTCCACACCACCCGCCTTACACATCAAACGATCATTAATCCACATTTGACATAATATCGGCCCGTCCGCCGGCTGACGCGTTCTGGAAGGAGGCTGGGTTTTGAATATTCATACACGGCATGGGTTACGAATTTTTACCCCGTGCGTGAGGCGCTTCGTACGGGTGGAACGGGCGGGAAATGGCAAAAAGTGCTAAACCACAGCCGGTGCGCCCGTTCCCGGGAGGCATCCGGACGATCCGGGTGGAAGGTAATTACGTTTTCATGAGCACTTTTTTTTCGCACTTTCGGTTCCCCATTAAATTGACCTTCGGTCGTGTTTTGGAGGTGGTTTAGTAAACCGGTGGAGAGTGTGAATATGGCTAGTGAGCGCACTATTGGTATGCAAATTGTGGTGCTTGATTAGTTCATTCCAGGGGGAGAGAATAATTGGTCGAGGTTAAAGCACCCGATCCACCTGACCGAACGAACGGAGACTGAGGGTAGGAACATCGAGCATGAGAACTTTTCCGGCAGACTTTCGGGTGGAACAGAGTATGCAAAAAAACGAATTGTGGAATGCAAACTCACTCGCAGACTAATTAGTTCCTTCCCAATCGTTCCTGTATGTCGTTGCCGGATCAATCATTCATGTCGCAGGCAAAGAGTAAAGCTTCTCTTTTTTCCATCTGCATTCTCATCTCCAACAACTAATCACATCGCTCCCCATCGATAACGGCGTTGGATAATTAAGATATAAAATTCTAATCTCGTTTGGCATAATCTCTAAGCCGGCTCGGGTCGGTCCGAGTTCGTTGCGGGATTCGGTTGGGGCTTCGGTGCGAGAGATGGATATGATTGAAAGTCAGCAAATATTATTATTCAATAGCCGCGGCAAAAGGATTCGTGTGGCAAACGAAGCCAAACATTGAATATTCATCGCCCGGGCCGGGGCTTCGGGATCGATTTGTGGGCCTGCGGGACGATGCCGGAGGAAGCGGTCGTTGCGGAATGGGTGTGGCTACTTGCTCGTATAATTTTTATGATCACATCAAAACCCAAAGGATTGGGTGAGGATTCCGTGCATTCGGGGTTGATGATGTAATGGAGATTAAGTGATAGGGGTTTTCGTATCAAATTCATCTCCAAAATGACCCCACGAGAGGAAGATAGATTCTTTTGGAATCACAGTGTAAAAGAGATATGTGATCGCATTTTTTTTTAAATTAACAATTTATCGTTTATTGCAATGTGTTTAGAAATAAAAGAATTAAGAAAATAAAACATATATTTCAACATTTTATTCTACATCAATGCCTGCTATCGATTGAATCTGAAACGCCCGCTAGCGTCACACATGTGAAAGGGGTGTGGCGAGAAATAAAATTTCGCAATAGAACAGAACCACCCCAGCATACTGCGACATAAAACCGATTTTACGACTCCGAGATGAGACTTCGGGAAGAATATTCCGTCACGAACCGTAAAATCGAGCTTCCTCGCGGTGTACCACAATTTCGAAACGAAACCCAGCCTAACAACGCTTCTAAAAGGCTTTTATATTACTAACAAACAAAAATGTCGAGTACTAAAGCGAGAGGTGCTTCAAATGGTGGAAATGTTTCGCTCTAATTTTTGATTTTTTTTTGTTTTTTTTTTTCCTCTGATCGGACAGATTTTAATTATTTTCTTCCGCTGGGTATTCGTGCCGGGCATGGCGGAAAAACTTTAAATTCCGATGCATCTCCAATCTGTATTTATTTTTTCCGCTAGCATCTGCTTGTGGTGAGTTTTACCTTCAGCTTTTATTTTTTTTCACTCTTTTTCAAGATCCACCCCACGTGTAGAGCGTGCAGAAAAGTAGCATCGCCGTGGGTTTTATTTTTAATTAGCTCCAGAAATGAGCCAACCGTTCGTTCAATTTATCGTAAAATGCAGAAACTAACGGGTGAATAAAGCTTTTCGGCGCAGGAAAGGCGGCACAATAGCTCGGAAGTGAGAAACGCTCTTTCCCCGAGCGTTTTCTCGTTGGCAGGGAAAAGTTTTATTTGCTTTCCGGCATCCCATATAACCCTTTACGATGGTACGTGCCGTGCGTGAAGATCGGATCGCCGGTGATGATCTTCCTTTGTTTTTTTTGAGGAAGCAAGCTACTCCTTTTCAGGCGCTGCTGTGGTGATTGAAGAAAAAGAAATGCTACGATTTTACTGCACCACTGTCAGCTGTAGCTCCTTGTAGCCAAAGGTGCAATGGAAGGATCTGAACGAGAAGATGCTGCTCTCAGCTAGCCCTGTACGACCAAACCCATCTCAATAAGCTCGCACCGGTATGTGAATTGATTTATTGCAAAAACACCACCCGTATTATAACGATTTTCGTCCACGCAAGGGGTAAGCGGATTATCTAGGAACCACAGGAGCGCGATTAAGCTGTCGCTGGCCGTGGTTCTCCAAAACGGAAGCGTACACCGAAGCGTATCTTAGTCGATCCGAAAGCAAAGGCAAACTAATTGGACGCCGCGTGAAGAAGTTTCGGCAGTGACCATAAACGCCCAGTGGCCGCCCGTATGGAGTCGCAGTCGAATCCGCACCAGAATGATATTTATTTTAGCTCTAATGAGTCTCGTGCTGGGTGCACGCGGAACACGCCAACAGGCATATCATTAGCCGGTTTATGGTGTCTCGATTGTTATCGGTATCCGTACGGCAAAAGCAGCATATAATGCTGCCGGGAAAAGCAAATAACAAAGTTGCGAAAGAAAGAACGGTCATAGACGTTCTAATGATTTAGCAGGATGATTTAAATTATTAAATAAAGTGAATAATTTAGTTATCGCTGATTCGCCACAAAAAGGCGCCAGTGGAACGGACTGTTTAGTTTACCTAAGTTTTTATTTGAACAAGAACCTTTTGATTCTCTTCTATTTGCTGAGTGACAACCTTTTGCTACAGGCAAAAAGTATTTGAATTAAATTCTTGTTTCAGATACACCAAAAGTTGTTTCTCTTTAATTTTCTAGATTTTGTATTTTGTTCAGTAAAAATAAAACATCAAAGATGAGACTATGTCACAGGAAAGTAAAGTATAGAAGAAAATAAATAAACACAAGAGGTTTTTGAAAACATGTTTTGGATATTCCCGTTTTTTATCGAACATTGTGTTTCGCAAATAAAAAATATTAAAAATAACAAATTATAAAATAAAACACTTCACACAACTTTTTCTATTGGTATGAATTTAAAATGTTCATTAATGTGAAATGGATCGTGATATTTTGCTGCTTCACAATTTGATACCGATGTGATTCGAAAAGAGATTACAAAACTAACGTAAAATATCCATTGTATACTTGCCTTTTAATCAACTAATGGGATGGTTTCATATCCCTATCAATTCCTTTGGATAAAAACACTGCACAAAAATAATAAACACAAACATTTCATTTCGTTCGCTTCCACCGCAAATGTTTGTAGATTGTTCGGGACGCCCTCCGCCAATCAGAGCGCAATTTAACAAGCAAGAAATTTGCACCGAAACGGAAAGTTAAGCTGATTGACGCTAAAACACGCATCAATCACATGAATAATTCACATATCCGATCCGATCCACTCCTTCGCAGTTTTTCCCTCCCGTTTCGTGTCCCTGCGCGAAAGCGGTGTATGTTTCCGTTCCGCCGGGAAAGTATTAACCGGTCCGCTCCCATGCACGCCGCACCCAAAAAGGGCTCGAAAATGCTCAAAGGATTGCACCGTACAACGGCCCCGGGAACGGGCGGGGTGCAGCAAAACAATAAACAATCCGCATCCCATCCGATCCTAAAAACCGATAACAATCAACAGGATTCGCTTGTCATTGTCCACCCGGTTCCCGGCGGTTGACGGGTTTTCGGGTGGTTTGTGGAATTTTTCGAAGAAAAAAAAAAGGATTCAATACACAAAAATCATACCTGGCCGGTGTGTAGCCGACGTGCCCGGGCTTTCGCACACAATGAAAGGACATTAATTTATGCATCGGCGTAAAAATAACATTCTCATGCACCCGGGCATGGCATCTGGCACTGATTTCCTGACCCGATCGCGTTGACCCGGCGCAAAAAAAGAAACCACGCTTTCCACCCAGCCTGTTCCCGATTCGTGCGGATCGGGCTTTTGTCAGCGATCATCGAACATCTAAACCCTCTCACCCGGCCGGGACCCGCCTCACCCACGGCTATCCGTAGATTAAAACCAAACATTGAACGAAAAACCGGTTGAATCCCCGGCCACGACAATATGTTGGGCTAATCCAAAATGCAAAACAAATGCACACAAAGGCGAGCAGGTGAGGTTAAGCTTTTGCGTGCTCGGTGGATGGGATGGGCGAAAGGTTTTGCGGTGGCTGGAACACGAAGGTGGGTAAAATTAAAGGTGGCCACAGAACGCTGCGAGCAAACGAGCGAATGGGATGGTGGTCGGCTTCCTTTGCCTCTTTCCACCTCCCACGGCCAGCGAAAGGATTAATGGAGTGGTTCATGGCATATTGTTATTTCTGTAGCAGATCTTCGGACAAACGCCGGGTGCGTTCGGAGCCCGGCCGGCAGCGAAGGGTGAGGATCAGATAAAAAGATTTGCTGACCAAATCGCAACACACGCACACACGGGCCCGTGCAGGTGGTGGCAAATACTGAGAACAGAGTGTTTTCTCGTGTTTGACGCGGTGGTTTCTTTTGTTACATTTTACGCAGGACATCCGTTCCATCCGTCGGTTGTTTTTTGAACGCAGACGGCTATGTTTACTTTATTTTGCGCCGTAAACTGCACGCAGTGGTTTGGTCCAGTTTGAAACTGGTTCAATAGCTTTTTTCTACATTATTATAAAATAGTTGATTTTAATCATTCGCGATCGTTGAATCTTTTTTATGGCGATTTATTTTAATTATACTTAACGAAATAAAACCAAGATAACCAATACATATACAAAAACCAATACAATACCAGCTAATACAAAAAATCCAAAACGTCATCTTCATTCGAGTAAAGAGCGTGGACGAGCGATCTATTTTGTTTTATTTTATTTTCAATTTGACGGCGACCATTTTCATCAGAGAAAATAGGTGATTTTTCAACGACAATTTGGATAAACCGTGGCCATTTATTTTAAACTACAAAGCAAAGCTACTTGTTAAAAAAAAACTCCTTAACAATTTGTAGAAAATTAATAACTAAAAATCCATGATTTTTTTAGAAAAATATGAAAAACTACGAGTTGAAATATTGATATTGATATTGATTAGGTATTTAACCTAAAGTATCAACCGACATAAACTCGTCACTTTCCAAATAATTTTATTTCAACGTATATCAATGCTTATGGGCCTGTTTTATTGGTCAATTTTCTATCAAAGTTTCATCAGTGCGCTTTCCATATTAGTTTGGTATGCAATGAAAAAAGACACCTCTGCATTATTTATGTCGATATCGGCTAGATAAAAATGTACTTCAAAGGTCCACAGACAATGTTTTTTTACTCTTTACAGTAGTTGATTCATTTTATCGTAAATAAAAACATAATGTTATGTACTTGCAAAATGGAACATGATACAAAAACATGTTTAACAAAAACATGTATTAATTTATGTTCATTTCGCTTATTTATTTACACAATACAAAATATTAATCTATTTGTATGTAACTACCATAAAAGTACTCACGGTACATGTAGCAATACAACGCACCCGAAATTCTTGGAATGGGTTGAAAACATGCAATATGCCGCGCGTGACACACTTCCTCACGCAAAACATCCACTCGGAATTTCCTGTTGGGTGTGTTGCACGGTTTTTCCACGCCTTTTTCTAACCCACCCACACCAAGTGGAAGCTTTAATCCAATATATTATAAAACACGCAACGCATATGACAATGACAAGTGATCACGTACTCGCGGGCGCTTTTTTGCTGTTGTTGTCACCCATATCTTTCGTACGGTTGTGTGGAGTGGTGCTATTTAGGAAACTGTTTCACGATTTGCTCGTCCGGCCAAGGGGGAAATCGGGAAGGGTTCGCAAGGGTGGTCTTCGCGAATGTCACCAACGTTCGCGTTGTAGGATCCCACTTAGCAGGGAGGAAGCAGGAGCAAACGATAGGGGTGGCAAAGCATCTGGAGCGAATGTTTCTTCGCACGGGACAACACACTACACCCGCGTAACTCACCCAAGCCCAGCAGAAGTTCCACGATCTTCCAACGCCAACGTGCCGGCGGTGGAGATAAAAATAACTTACTATCACTTCCGTGCCATACCGTTGCCATTTTCTTGTGTCCTCACCGCCCCGGGGCAATGGTCGTACGTGTGCAGGACGCTTCTTTTTCCGGCGCATGTTTTTCCTTCCCCGGACCGAAGGAAATGTTTTGTCGCCGGCACACGGAGAAACAATGCCGCGCGCAGCATTCATCAACCGAACGTGTGACTTTTCCCGAAGCCAGCTGGTTTCCCGGTGGGCGAGAAAGGGAAGAAAAGGAGGCGTTCCAAATGTTTTTTTTTTGCAATGGGATACACGAGAGCAAGCCGATTGCAAATGAAATCGAAATGAAATTGAAACTGGGCTTTCCGGTGGAAAATTGAATTCCAATTCGTGTACGTGTATTATGTTGGGGTTGCGATTTCTTTGCATTTTTTGTGAAATTTGTTATACTCAATGGGAAAATGAAAGGAATGAGAAATGTTTGGTAGTGGAAAGGACACAAACTGTTGTCCAAGAGGACACAATTGCTTGAAATATACATTTGAATATAATGAGTTCATTAAAAATGTACGTCGAAAATGTTAATATAATTTTCATGTGAAGGAAACAATAATTATTGTCAAAAACCGTCACATTATTGTCAAAAAAAAAGTATTGTAAAAAATGTATAAACCTTATACTAAATCATTTCTAGTAACTGTCGATAGTGTAAGTCTCTTGATGGCGTTGTTATAAAATCACTAACAGGTAACATTATTAACAGAATATTTAATGACAACGAAAAATCGATAAAGTGCATTATGTGCGAGCAAATCAAATTACTTCCTCCGCACGATAAATTCTCCCTCTATAATTCATATGTATCGATAGTTTAGTACATAATTCAGCTGATGCGATACCTTACCTAATCGCACCTAAGATTTCCCCCAGGGGAAGGTCCCAGGACATTTGGAGCCTTCATAAAACATCACAGTCGTGTAATAATCCTCGGTGCGGTTGATCATCTCTCTCTCTCCCTCTCTGTCTCTCCCGTGAGATATCGAGGCGTCCGTTTACACCGTAGGTGTGAAAAATGGCCCACTCCTTATCGAGGTGTGCCAAAACACACTAACGCACCAATTTGCCGCCCGAAAGCCCACAACATTCCACCGTTGTGGGCAGCACCTGCACAAATCTTTTATTTATGGTTCTATGCGATTGTACATCATCAGTCGTGGTGGAAAGGGAGTGGAGAAGAGATCGTTTATAATTTTCCCCTTGCCCCGAGTCAAACGAGCGAGAGAATTTTAATTAGGTTTTGCCGGCCCAAGTACTCCGAGCATAACACACTTGTGCAGGATGCTCGGAAAGGATGCTGTTTGCTTTTCCCCGAAATAAAAAAAGAAAACACTCACAGTCCACACTCGATTTCACCTCCTGCGAAGGGTCGCGTATGGAGCAAAAGGATTAGTGGTGGTGCTGGTGGTGGTGGGAAA
Source organism: Anopheles farauti No. 4 (assembly GCA_000956215.1). Classification (NCBI taxonomy): domain Eukaryota; kingdom Metazoa; phylum Arthropoda; class Insecta; order Diptera; family Culicidae; genus Anopheles; species Anopheles farauti No. 4. The sequence goes on along the minus strand of JXWZ01001937.1, from coordinate 6,739 downwards.
ATTTGCCTTCCGCACGCGGCTTGACTCGAGCTCGAGCCGTGTAAGCGCTTGCAAACTCGGTGCAATTCAGCGCCGGTCAGTCAGGTTGTGCAGTAAACAAGCAATAACAAAGGAGGTCTTAGGCTGCTCGGTAATTAAGTTTGAGATAATCCGGTTTTTGTGCTGCCCGGCTAAACTCATTAAACTTTTTCGCAAAAACCGATAGAGAAACTTTTTTCGGCCCCGGCTGGGGTTTGTGCTTTTCCGTCCGATAGTCTCGCACTCACACGTGTGGTTAAATCGAACGAATTTTGTGGGTGTTTTCGCAGGTGGTGAAAAGCAATTGATCGTTTTTCTGGGCCCGGTGCGTCTGGAAGGAAGTGAAGTTTGGCTGCTGTTTATAAAATGAATTGGATTGACTTCGATTTTAGATGTTAACTTCAATTTTGAACAAATAAAACTACGAATTAGTGAAATTTGAAAAAAATATCTTATTTTTCTGCAATATTTGTAACAAATCAAATATTTTAAAAAACAAGCAGAAGCAGTTGGTTTTCTTCGACCCACCAACCGGGCACTCCTTTCTAAACAAACTCATCTGCTTAGCGCCGAAATTAGCGCCCAAGCACATGCTCCTACTGTTGGTGATTTTTTTTTGCTGCACCGTCGCCGACACTTCGTTTTATTTTCACCACTTGCCAAGTCCCGAACACAAGCCAAACACACGCACCAAACACCGCATCGCACCGACCAGGAGGTGGCAACCGTCCTAAACGCCCGCAAAGGCCGTTAAGTGGCAAATTTAACGGCGTACAATTAACTTTTCGCCACCGCCACTGAGATTATAATAAGCAACAGCGGACGAATTAAAAAAAAAGCAACCACGCTGGTGGTAAAGAAATTAAACCGAAAGCGTGCCGAGCGTCGGGGAAGAAAGTGACACAAAAAAAAGGGAAGTTGATAGACGGTGGAAATGAGAAAAAAACACACACACACAAGCCTTAGTCTGGCAGGATTTGAAGCGAAACGGTTCGGTGAAGAAATCGTGTTTTTGTCTCTGTGCAGCACTAATTTGTACTCGCCAAAATCGCCTCGTGTAGGCCACCGGGCGGGTTAAATTGAACAGCAAGAAAATGGGAAAGCAACACATTGGAAAGGAACGGAAAAGCATTGCATTCAAAAATGCGAATAAAACTACTTTTCTTTTGTGAGGGTGACACTGAGAAGACTAAAAACATTTTTGCTCCAGTCTTATTATTTGAAGTGTGATACTCAAATATTCGCTTAGGATTAAATGGTAAACAAACACGACAAGTGCGTTTCATATTTGAAGGCTAGTAATTAAAGTTATATCAAATGTATAAAACCGAAGTTGCTAAACCATTGTGATCAATGTTGTCGATTGTTGAAATCGACCAGGAAAGGAAAATAACCAGTCATTTTTATTAACAAGTCGTTTAATTTCAAACAAAAAGAACGCTCAAACAGTTCAATTTAAATTCCTTTCGCTACAGAGTTAACCAGCAATTGTAGGAAAACCTCAGAAAAACATTTGAGGGCCATTTTAATTTAAAATATAATTAAATGTTTCCGCACAGTCAAGTGAAAGACTACGACATTTATTTAAGCTTGCTCTATTGAGTTCTCACTGATTTTGACTGATGTTTGAGTCGAAACATTTTCCTGTTTTAAGGGACATGTTTTTCACTATAGGTTAAGAATCTAATATTAAATTTAAAATTTTACGTAGGCTAGATGCATGTACTAAGCTTAAATAAATATGAAAAGTCAAAAGTTTACATACTTCCAAAAACCCATTTGATTTGTTTTCCTCCACCACCCTCCACAGATCGTACCTCGCATCGGATCTCACTTTTGATGTTGATGCCGATTGCCAATCCGGAAAGGATATCTTTTTAGCATAATCAAATATAACCTTCGCTGTAACCGGAGCACCCACACCATGGCAGTCATAATCGATACGGAAGACACAAAGGCACACCGAACCACTTCACGCGAACAAGAGCGAAGACATCCGCTTTGCTTTGAAATTGGTGTAACCCTCCCAATCAACCTTTTGCTTACCTTTTGCGCCGTCAGCGGGCGAAAGCGGGAATGTCAGGTGAACGTACGAAGGGCGCACAGATCACGGGTGCGCTGAAATCACATCAGGTCTCCGGTTTTCTCCTTGCCACGGACGCGATTTCCGCACATTCGACTTGGGGCCGCTTCCGCCGGTGCCCGCCGAACACTCTAATCGATTCTTGTCTGTCAAAATTTACAACCCCACGACGGATCGAACTAGCCGCGGGAGCGAACTTTCCACCGTTTCGGCGTGTACGACGCCCGCCGACGGGGGCCGCGTCTCGTTAAAATGAAAAGGTGGAAATTGGTTGTGTCACATTCAATTTGCACCGTATATACACCCACACTTTTTGATAGGCGTTTCCCGATTCGATTCCCCGTGCGAGACACCGTCGTGGTACGTGTTGGAAGAATTTCGGGCGTAGCAGGAAGAAGGACTGGAAGCGCGAGTGACAAAATCAGGAAAAATTCAAAGATGCACGAAGAACCATCAGCGGCTTCGGCTCCGTCGGGGGAAAAAGCGCGAGTAGGATGTTATGTAAATCTTTAAATCCATTTTTCCAGATAACGTCATCTGTCAGAGGGTGGAGGAGGCATGACAGCCTCGCAGACGCTGCAGGAGAACGTTGAGCTGACGTGGTGGATGAGAATAGAAAAAAAAACATCAACGTCTCAAACTCGTCGGCAGAGAAATGCGTGAGAAATTAAATGCACGCCAACTTCCGGCAACTTCCGTACGCTGACGTTCCGGGGCTGGGTTGAAAAACCGGACCCGAACCAGACACTGCCAGCTACGTCCGCCTTCACGGGCACATATGTGGAAGCTTTTGTCCGGAAAGTTTTCCGATTCCCTGTCCGGGGAACGACGGGCGCGCGTGTTTTTCTTTTCCCATTCGGGAAGCCGCGTTCAGGCGCTGTTTTGGCACGTGTTTCCACTTTCTTCCGTGTATCATTCATATCACTCTCTTTCGGGGGGTGTTTTTTTTTGTGTGTCTTGTTTCCTTTCCCCGGACTTCCGCAGGACCCGGTGTTTGCCGGCTGCCAATCAAAGCACTTCATTGCTTATGCGCCGTCCGTACGGTGCGTGCGCTTTTCTTTCTCGCATTCCCTCTCCCCATGGAGCGTTTTTTTCTCTCTCTTGCGTTGCTAATTTTCCCACCTCGGGCCGCAAATCTGGCAGCAGCGAGCGTTTCTGATTATCCTTTCCGCTAGTCAGCTTTGCGCCGTAAAGCTATTATCCAGCAGCTGCGTGTCCGTGGCATGCCGACAGCTTTTGCGAATCAAAGCAAACACGGGTCGCGGTCCGGAACAAGAGGATGGGTGTAAACGAAAAAAAAAAACGGATGAAACTTCCTTTTTCGCATTCTTTACGGGAGCAGCTCTAGGAGCGGGAAGAGTTCAGGAGCTTATTTTTTTCCTCGTTTTGTGTGGTCGAGTCGAGTTAGAAATAAAGCGGAGAGAGATAAAAAGATGCATAAAGTGAGAGATAAAGCAAGATGGAAAGGGAAGGATTTTCTCTCTTTAGAAATGGGATGAGTTGATTAGTAAACTTCAGTGTGACGTGTCTTTGGGAGATTTTACGATTAATACAGTCGAGTGGCAACATGATTACTACAGTATCTCGACCGCTTAGCAGGACAACTAAATAACAAAAAAAAAACATCAGAACTATTTTACGATACGACAGAGTTTATTTGCAATTTGATTAAACAAAAAATTAATAATGCATTTAATGTTCCCAATTTTTATAAAGAAACAAAAATATGATGCCTTAAATTGTGGTCATCATGTTGTACAAAAACGTGTTTACTATATCATGAGAAAGATGAAATCCAATCTGAAAATATAACCACTTATTTATTGGTTTAGGTTAATTAATGGAAAACAAGAAATATTTAAAGATAAGAAGGCAAAAAATATATAAAAATAATAAATCAAATCATGATAGGTGACATTATTTTTGGAAAAAATTCTACGAAAAAAAAGTTCTTTAAAATAATGTTTAAAAATATTTCAAACGAACCTGAACGCCAGCAAACCCCACGTTTTGTTAGTCATGCTGAATTAGCAATAGTACTCGCCGAATATTCGCCGTCTCTTCAAGCCGGCATAGAAAACCAATTACACCACATCGTCCACATGCTCAATCATTACGGGAGCTAATCGTGAGCGTATGCTGCACGGAATACTTTATCTCTCGCACCGTCCGTGCCATCATACACATCGGCAGCAAACACAACTGTTGCCCGAGTTGTTCGAGTTGTTGTTTACGATCGCGTCGAATGAAATCTGCCGCTTCCCCAGCCTGACTCCACGCCGCTTCGATCCAGCGCCGGTTGGAAGCTCATTTTTAAGGATTGAAGGATTTTCTTTTCACTTCACAACCCACCGGACGTGACGAGCATTTGCTAAAAAGGTGGCTCCGTCCTCGGGTTTTCCCTCAAAAATACAGGGGAAGGTGGATGCTAGCTCTCCCGACGAAGGTATCATGTTTTGGACGGGTTTCGGTGTGCGCATCGTTGGTAATAAAACAAAGAAACAGACTGACTTACCAAGCCAGGATTCACACGAAAGTGCTTTTCCGCCGGGAAATGCTCTTAGGGATGGGGGAATATTTGTGAGCGGTATGTTGGTGGAATAAAAGATAAAATATGCCATAAATGTACACCACCCAGGCTGAAGAGCATTTCTCAGCTCTCATTCTGCTCAGATATATTAGAAATATGTTTTTTCGGTTTCGAAAATTTTCGCACAACATATGAAGCAATACAAATAAATGGAATTAATTTTATTTGAGAATAATCGCCAAAAACATACATAAACAATGGGATCAGCTCTTCAAGGAAAATGTAAAGACTCAAGGAAAATAGAAGCTAATTTGGCACCATTCGTAGAATTCATCTCACTGAATCTAATAATCTCTACTTGTAATTAGTGTTGTATACTCAGCAAAATGCATTTGAGCATCAGTTTTGTAATAACATTTTTCGGAAAACACATGCTTCGATTAGATTCATTTCGGGGAACATGTTTTTTTTTTCATTCTGCTCCCAACACTGCAGTTTTTCGTCGCATTTCAGCCTTCAATTTTCCCCGACTCGCACACAGAAATGACTAATAATGTCGGACGCTCCCCCCACCCGTACACTTTATGGGTATTCGTTTTCCATTAATTTTCCGCGAAAGTGAAAACGCGTCTCCGTTTTGTGTTTTACTTTATTTGTTTTTCCTTTTCTTGTTTTGTTTTGTAACGCGTAGGTCGTAGCGTTCACCGGCACCTCCCTTCCCACGGTCTGTGGCCCTCGCGAGTCATGAAATGAGTTTCATGAATTTTAATTTTTATTCGACTCTCCAGACCTTTTGTATTGCGTTCAATATTTTTCCGGCCCACCGTGCCCGCTCCCGGGAGGCTGTGAAGAAGAAAAAAAAATCACAAAACAAAAACCAACTACAGCACGAAAAACCTTCGCTGACCAGGCGACCGCCGGTGTTGGAGTTTTCGGAGCGGGTGTTTTTTTCGCACTTTTCCTGCGTTTGCTAATGTAGCTGACAATATATTTCGTGTTTGTGTGTGTGTATGTGTGTGTGTGGTGCTTCTTTCCTTCAACCCACCTATATTCATTATTCGCTGTTGCTCTTGGCACCCGCCTTTTTTTTGAGATGGGGCAGTGAAGCGGACACAAATATCGCTCAATGAGCTTTTGGGCTTCTGCAGCAGCCTGGCCCGCCGGCTTCACAAATGAAACAATTTTCACCGTTGTCGGCTGTTTTGCGATTGTGGTTCATTTAAAGGCAGATGGTAAATTATGGCAATCGTTTCCACTTTCAGCGTCACCGTTGGATACGACCGTTTTGGGGGGCTTGCTCCGCCACACGGCTTAAATCAATTTACATAAAATGGCTTCTGTTTGATTTTGCATGTAGATAGCCTCGGAGCCTCGGATATTGCAAGGGCAGTTTAAATGGAAACAATTTTGATTAGCCACACCGCCAATCTAGTTCGCATTCGGATGAAATCTTTTGGGCGGCGGTGGTTGAAAGTTTTCGAATTTATTGCGATTATTGTCTTACTGATTCGAGCTGTGCTTTTTGTGCAAATTGAATGTTAAATTTTATTTTAAAAATTTGCTTTATTTTAAAATGGTTTTCATTATTATCATTTTGTATGTTTCGTCACAAGAAAATCCTCTACGAATTTGAATTGGAAAAATCAATTTTCTTGTTTTATTTGTATAAACTTTTATTTTCTTCTAGCTATTATCAATTTAAATTAATGACTTTTTGTCTTATATTACTTTTTTCGCTTTATTTTAACTTTCATGTCTTCAGTGTTGAGTTAGCACCAAACGAACTAAAAGTAAAGACCGTTTCAAACTTTTAACACGCAAGAAATCAACTACAGACATGCTTTAAAAGCAAAGCAACTTAAAAACTTGTTCTTGGCTTTCACTTTGCGGTGAAGTTCGGAGTCTCTTTAACCACCGGTGATAAATGATATATTCCCGATCCATAACCACCATGAGCTATCCATTTATTTGATGAACATATCTCCTGCACTGTAAAGGGAGCGTTCGACAAAATTCGTTCAACACTCGCGCCGTTCCTGCCCGCTCGAAAAATCCCTTAAAGAAGCGCGAAACGAAAGATAAGGCGCACGGAAACAGAAACGTTAGGA